>JARFXV010000217.1:577500-852500 GCA_031761425.1 Cosmopolites sordidus | reverse complement strand
AAATCATGTTCGAGCAAAATCCTTTTTTGGCAACATCGGAGATTGCGGAAAGGCTTGATTCAGCTAAACAATCCATTTCGGACCATATTCGGAAGGACCATATTAGGATTGGTGTGGAAATATTCGAGATGGGCGTCGCATGAGTTAAGTGAGAAGAATTTGAATGATCGAGTCATCATATGAACATCTCTGCTTGCACGGAACAAAATCGAACCCTTCATGGACCGGATTATAACTGGGAATGAATAGTGGGTTTCATAGTGGGAAACATCGTAAGGAAGAGGGCATATTGTGAATTCGGAAAACCTTCTCCCTCTACCTCTAAACCGAATTTGGGCACGAGTAAGAGAATATTGTGTTTATGGTGGGACATTCGAGGACCAATATATTTTGAGCTGCTGAAACCGAATGCAGTTGTATAATTTATAAACAGCACTTCAAGAAAAGAGGCCGGCAGTGTTCAATATGAAGGATATCATACTGCTTCAATGATGCCAGTCCACATACTGCGTTGGGGATGGATGGAGAAGATGATGGTTCAAAAAAAATTGGTGATTTCGATCTTTCTGATAATCCACGCTCTGGGCGACCATCTTTGATCGACCACGATACTGTCAAAATCATGTTCGAGCAAAATCCTTTTTTGGCAACATCGAAGATTGCGGAAAGGCTTGATTCAGCTAAACAATCCATTTCGGACCATATTCGGAAGGACCATATTAAGATTGGTGTGGAAATATTCGAGATGGGCGTCACATGAGTTAAGTGAGAAGGATTTGAATGATCGAGTCATCATATGAACATCTCTGCTTGCACGGAACACCTCCTCCGAATACCTCTAAACCGAATTTGGGCCCGAGTAAGAGAATATTGTGTATATGGTGGGACATTCGAGGACCAATACATTTTGAGCTGCTGAAACCGAATGAAAAGCTAAATTCGGAGAGGTACTGTCAGCAGTTGTATAATTTATAAACAGCACTTCAAGAAAAGAGGCCGGCAGTGTTCAATATGAAGGATATCATACCGCTTCAATGATGCCAGTCCACATACTGCGTTGGGGACTCATCAGAAACTCGCAGAGCTAGGCTGGTCTTATCCGTCATACTCCCCTGACCTAGCGCCATCCGATTATCACTTGTTTATGTCCTTACAAATTTTTTTGAAGGGCAAAAAATTCTAAAACGAAGAAGATATCAGACAACTGGTTGATATGCCAGATTGATATGATTTAATAGATATGATATGATTTAAGATGATGAGATTAAATCATCTCTTAATGATGCTAACATGGTTAGCGAAACGTGCGTCGAGCAGTTCAAAAAAAGTGATTTGGTGTTTAGTGGTAAATCTCTTCAAATTTAGTATTTTACACCAAAGGTTCCAGTAGAAGAATTGAGTTTAGCATATCTAATTATTTTGAATGAAGTATTTTTTATTCTTCTGTGGAAATATTTTAGAGAACATTTTTGTAGTTTTCTTTTTAAAATGTTGTCTGTTATTTTCTCCGAATAACCATTCTTTAGGGCAATCTATTTAGACGTGTTCAGTTTCTTAATAAAATATGCGTCTGATAAAGAAATATTAGCCAGTCTGTGTATAAGATTATGATAAGCAACTAATTGATGTTGTTGCCGATGTAATGTTTTTTTTGTATTGTTCTTACCTGTGTGAGAGGATTTTCGAAATATCCTGAAACTATGTTTGTTTGAGATTCGTGAAACTGTTAAATCCAGGAAGTTTAAACTGTTGTTTTCCTCTAATTTCGATTCAAAATTTAATATATTTATGGATACATTGTGGTATAATATATACTATTGTGCATCCATTTAAATACTATTGTACATACATCGATATTATTTTCGTATGCACGTGTATGCACGTTCGTATGCATAACATTTATTGGAATATATCATTTGAGTAGCATGTTATTTGTTAAATTCGACAGGTATTTTTCCAACAAACATTCGATTAAGAATTTCTAGTATGCAAACATTTACTTATACATGACTAAACTTGGTTTCGTTTTACTAGAATCATGAACCAGATGTCGTAATTTGTTTTGGTACCAGCTAAACAAATTTTGCGGTCAAAAGTAATACTTTTTCCAGCTTATCAGAGCTGTGTCATTTACCGCATTGCTATGATATAAGAAAAGGGTGTAGCAAGTTATAGAATTTACATTAGACTGCAAATAAATATTGTATAGATATTATATTTTTAGATTGAATACTAATACAGAGTGGAGTAAAAATAGGGACTCTATTTGAAATTTAAAAAATAGGACATTAATATAAGATTAATTATTAGACTTGAAAATTAAAGTGCAGATTCTAGCGTTTTGAATTAATTAGTTTCGGAAAATAGTGTGTGTTAAATGGTGGCAATTATCGCGCTCAAAAATTGTTGCTCTTTTAAAACATGTTCCATCACGTTAGTGCTGCTTGATATATTCCCTCAATTTCCCGCTGCTTTGACATATTCCATTAATATTTTCCTCGAGTTGATCTAATGTTTGAGACTTAGTAATGTGAATTCTCTCTTTATGATAATGGTTTCCAAACTGAATGGAACTTTTCATGAATCATTTAAAGATTTTCTATGATTATTCATGATTGTTGTATATCAACAAATCAATTTAAATGACTTTATATATATGGAGTTTTTTTACTTCTTTGGACTACGTCCAACCATATATATATATATATATATATATATATATATATATATATATATATATATATATATATATATATATATATATATATATATATATATATATATATATGTATATATATATATATATATATATATATATATATATATATATATATATATATATATATATATATATATGTATATATATATGTATATATATATATATATATATATATATATATATATATATATATATATATATATATATATATATATATTCTTTGGACTACGTCCAACCATATATATATATATATATATATATATATATATATATATATATATATATATATATATATATATATATATATATATATATATATGTATAATTTCTTGACATTTTTCTGTTCTTCTACAAGATTTAAAAAGGTACAACTGCTTTCATGTCGTCCCACCATCTAGAATATTTATGTCTTTATATAAAGCTTGAGTTCGAAGTTATATCTGTTCCCTCAAATTCCATTGTTATTCATAGCACCAAAAATTCTTCTGAGTACTTTTGAAAAATTACGACCGCTACTGGTAGTGCTATCTCCCACGTGTCTTACGTCAGGGCCAGTAGAGCCAATCGAAAACATCACCTTGTGCGGATATGTTGTGCAGGACAAAAAGACGGACAGCGACTTAGTTGTTGATGCCGCAACCGGTCCAAGTTAAGTAACACCCTTGATTCGAGAGGGCTCCGGACATTTTAGAATTCGGATATTTCAGACTCCTGATATTTCAGAATTCGAAATTTCAGATTCCGGACATTCCAGAATCCGGAAATTTCAGATTCAGGACATTTCAGGCTCCGGGCATTTCAGACTCCGGGCATTCAGACGGCGGACATCTCAGTTATCGGTCATTCCAGATACTGTACATCTCAGTTACCTCATAATTCGGTTACCGGGCATGAAAATAACATGACCAGGAATAAGGGCTTTATTATTACAATAATCACTATTATTACCATCGTAGGTGAATTACAAATAATCAGTAAATACATCATTATTAATGATTCTGAGAAAAGCTCGAAGATTCTTGCTAATTAACAGAAACGTTAGTTGGAAGAAAACGAAAAAAATCTTAATAAGCGTGGATTCTTGTTTTGGAGCGTGTTATGAATAGGCTTTGAGGAATTTCCTGTTATAGGATTTTTTTTATAGTTAATTAACATCAATCGTATAACATACACTTATGCACATTGATGTGACGACAGTGAACGTAACTGATTTTGCAATTGTTTGCCTTTTTTTATAATTAGGTGTGTTATACAAGGGATAGATGAGTTTCATCACTATAAGACCACGTTTCATTTTGCGTAAACTTTCATGGTGGTATAAAATTTGTAGACAAATTAACTAAAAATAAAAGTCGCTGGTTTTAGGATATTACGTGCTTCGAAACGCGTACTTTTCGAGTCTGATTGCACCACTTCGACAAAATGTTTAGTTTCCGGGATATAAGCATTTGAAAATTCAAAAAATGTAAAATAATCCAAAACGCTAAAAGTGTTTTTGCGAATATCTCAAAAACTATTAGAGATAGCGACGCGCACGTTTCGCAAGTTAGTTCTACGTAAAATTCTCTACCAGATAGGTCAGTTTTATCGCCAACTTTCACGGGAGTGGCGGTTGTTGAAACATTACTAAATAAATTTACTTACAGAATACTTTTATTTTTATTTACTATATTTTTCTATAATTGAATATTTCTATAATTTACTTATAGAAACATCTTACAGAATACTAAACTTGAAGAGATTTACCACTAAACACCAAAAAACTTTTTTGAACTGCTCGACGCACGTTTCGCTAACCATGTTAGCATCATCAGGAGATGATTTAATCTGAGATTGAGATTAAATCATCTCCTGATGATGCTAACATGGTTAGCGAAACGTGCGTCGAGCAGTTCAAAAAAGCGTTTTGGTGTTTAATGGTAAATCTCTTCAAGTTTAGCATTTCACACCAAAGGTTCCAACAGAAGAATTGATCTTACAGAATATTATGTTGCCTTATGCCGAAGAACATATGCCATTAAATCAAACAAACACCGTTCTGCAAGCATTATTTTTACCAGATATTGCAGCATATGATTTTTCTGTTCCCTTGATTGCTGGAACCATTTCGGGGGGGAAGGAATACAGGAAGTATTAGAGTCGAGTATATATTATATCATAGTGTATCAGAATATATCACAGTCGACTATAAATTATAAACAGTGGTTAGACTGTAAGAAAGGTTGGAATAAGTGTATTATATATTATATAAGTGCAGTAAGAGAAAATTACTTTAAAGCAAATAATATAAATTGGTATGAATAATTAAATACCTTGTATATAGATATCGTAATATCTATGTAAACATCCTTTAGTTTTGTTTAAAATCGTTGTAATTTATACTTTTATGTATTCGGTCTAGTCTTCGGAAATTTCTTAGAATATTTTATTAACAAACACCTAATGTAATTATTTAATATTTTAACTAATGTAACATTTTGTTTGGTTTCTTTTAATAAAAATTAAAATCTCGTTATCAATTCAGCTATCTGTTATGAAATTAATGTCATTAAATATTTCGAAATGTCAGTAGTTTGAAATCATTTCACAATACTACTCAAATCGCAAATAAAATATAGGCAAAAATTCAATAAAATATAAACTATAAATTTATTTATGGTTGCAGCACCTAACCCCTTTGAACTACCATTATTTCAATCGATTCTGCACGGAAATGGTCGGCCTCAAAAAACCCAAAAGTTCTTTGGGCGCGGAATATATTCTTTAACAGAATGGTGGGGAAAAGTAATAGCTAACTAGGGCCAATACTTTGATTATTAAGATAATTTATTTTGGTATGGAAATAAACGCTCATTTTATGCGAAAAATCGACATCATTAACCGAAAAACCTATTTACTACCTATTATACTTCACGAATTGATTAAAAAGCCGAATTATAAGTGAGAAAAATCAATAGGAACAAGCAAATAAAGGTATCAATAATAAAATAAACATAGGTGAAATTCGAAAGGCAATAAGGCGAAATAAAGAATAGAACATCATCATCCAATATTATACTTCGACTTATTTAGCCAGGTTTTTGGGCTAGCTCTTTCGGCTCTTATCCGTTTCTAGTCAGTTTTCCCTGAAGGGGCACATGATTTGAGGGTCTCTATCTGGCCCGGGAGGTTACTTAGCAAGATGTCATAATGTAGTAAGGCAAGAAGAATAGTCTTTTTATTTGAAATCTTGGCGAACTTCTGAATTTACACTGAAAGAAAAAGAAAAATAGAATTTTAACTTTTTCCCCATCGGAAAAATGATGCCGTCTTCTGCCGTTGGCGGCCCGATCGATCTGAAACGATCTTTCGGCCGCGCTTAGGTTAGGGACTATAAGTCGTCGAAGCGGTCTTACGCGAGCCGAGAACAGAAAACTCAATTCCGTTCTGCTTGCTACCCGTGCGGGAATTTTGTGATTTTCGCTAGATTTACCCGATTTACCGGAAATCCGGGCAGATTGTCCGGTATAGACCGGACTAGCGGGTTTGTGCTAAAGGTCGTTTGTGGAACGAACTTAGCGTAGATTTGGGAATGAAATTTAGAGACCGGGGGAACACCGGTTTCTCTCATTATTTGGGTATTGCGAACATAGAATGGTGCGTTTAGTGCCATACGCAGGATTTTGTTCTGGAATATTTGAAGCCTATTAGCCGCCGTAGACTACAGAAAACGAAAATAGACAGTAAGTCCGTCAGATAAGACGGATAGGACGTTCAGATAAGTCCGCCAGATAAGTCAGATAGGACGTCCGTAAGATCTTATCAGGGCTTTATAGATATGAGCTTTAACTATCGGAGATAGTTTGCTTGAACGATAAATTAAGGGGTACAGAAGTTTGAGGATTCCGTACCCCTTACTAATTGTGAGCTGGATTTGACTTGAATATTGGAGAGAGCGGTCGAAATGGAGGCACAGATAGGTTGCTTTTTGCTTCTAGTCTAGCTTCGCTTGGATAGTGATTTCTGAAGAAAATGATCGCCTGGGTCTTTTTAGGATTGATCTGCAGGCACCAGAATTTAAGCCAGTCAATGGCAGCTTTCAGCTGCCGTTGTAATCGGTTATGAACGGCCGATTACAACGAAATGATGTGAAACGTGACGTTGAAAAGAAAGCAGTGTCATCCGCAAAGAATGAAGCACTGGCGTCACGATAGCAGGGAAGTTTGGCCATGTAGATGTTATAGATGTTAAAAAAGGCCGGAAACAGGGGAGAACCTTGCGGGACTCCCGACTCGTATGGATTTGCTCGTCGAGAGGGTTGACTTGATCTTTACCTGAAAGGATCTGCCATTCGGGAAATGCCATTCATGTCCCCGCCTGAACCCAAGCTGCCTGTTCGGTATGATACCCTTGCTGTCGGTAAAGTCATTGATTGCGGACAAAATAATTGTTTCGACTATTTTGGAAAGGGTGTTTATCAGGTTGATGGGCTGTAATCTGAAGCAAGATTTGCATCTTGCTTCTAGGGAATCACAGCAATGAATGTGTGTTTCCATGACTTTGGGAAGTATTGCAAACGCAGAATGGAGTTCACGATATTTTTGATCTTTAGGATTTGCTTACTTTGCAATTTTCGAAGCTGGCATATTGTGATGCCACCAATATTATACTAGAGCTCATAAGAGGTCTAAAGATTTTCTTCAGTAAATATCTAGAAGAGATGAAAATACCAGAAGATTGGGCCAGAAATGCCAGAGACAAAATTAACTAAGAAAATTATATGCCTCTAAATTTACTGAGTCAGGTATATAAACTACTAAACTTAAAGGGATATTTCCACAAAATACCAAATCTCTTGTTTGTAATTTCTCGGCGCCCATTTCGTCAACCTTGTTAGCATCATCAGGAGCAAAAGTAACATTTAGCTTTTTTTTGAAAATTTAACAATAAGAATACTAAATATCAGTATATTTAATCTGAATATAGTTTATGATATATTAACTTACATTTTTGACAGCAGGTGGCAATGAGTGTGAAATTTAAAAAAAAAATAAAAAAACGTTACTAGTGGGTACACCTATCACATATTCTGAACCATATCTAATTACCAGGTATGTAAATATGAAACCGAAATTCTTTTATAAAAAATACACGTTTATTCTATGAAAGTGATAAAAAATACTTAATTCGAAGTATTGCCATCGTATATTTTCGTAAAAAGTGAAGCGCTGCTCAGCAAGTGCGTGTCCCATCGATGCAAATAGGTAGTAATCGGACGGAGCCAAGTCTGGTGAGTAAGCGGCATGCGAAATGATTTCCCAACTAAACGCCTCAATCGTTTCCTTGGCCAGTTTTGCTATGTGATGGTGCATTATCATGAAGCAAAGTCACTTTTGCTTTTTTTGATATTCTGGTCGTTTTTCACGCAAAGCTTGATTCAAATCGATCATTTATTGTCGGTAGCGTTCAATATTAATCGTTTCGCGGGGTTTTAGCAGCTCATAATAAATCCACCTTTCTGATCCCACCATACGCAGAGCTTTGTCTTCCGTCCATACCGATTTGGCCTTGAAGTCGATGTCGATGGTTCGTCTGGAGTTACCCATAATCTTTTACGCTTAGGATTCTCAAAATTTATCCACTTTTCATCACCAGTCACAATTCAATGGAGAAATAACTTTCTTTTGTACCTAGCGAGCAGCATTTCACAAGTGCTTTTTCGGTTTTTCTGCAGTTTTTCATTCAGTTGATGTGGAACCCATGTTCTCATCTTATAGATCTTTCCCATGGGTTTCAAACGTATAGAGACGGCTTCTCGTGTCACATTTAATTGATCCGTAAGTTATTGTTGCGTTGAGCGTCATCCTCATCCAACAATGCTTGCAATTCGCTGTCTTTAAACTTTTTCGATGGTCTTCCACGTTCTTCGTCCCTCACGCCAAAATCGCCACTTTCGAATTTTTTAAACCACACAAAGCAGTGTGATTTACCAAGAGCGTGCTCACCGTAAACTTCGACAAGTATTTGATGCCATTCTGCAGCAGTTTTCTTCAAATGGTAACAGAATATCAATGCGGTCCGCAAATCGTGGTTTCCAGGCACAAAATTTGACATGTTCAACGCGATTATAAACTATGTTGTTGTATGAAACTTGTGAGTTGAAAATCTTTGTTAGATGTCAACAAGGTAATGGCGCCAATGATTCGGTTTGACCGTTGACTATATTATCAGCTAGGGCCATCTATGGGCATATTTCGGTTTCATATTTACAGACCTGGTCACATATATTATCTGTTTTATAATAAGATCTAAACTTATTCAAAGGAACACGAAAGTTAGGATCTATATAACACTCATACGACCAGTAGTTACTTGTAACTTCGATACGTGGACCCTCACAAAGAACACAGAACAGATGCTTGCACAATTTGAAAGAAGAGTAGTCAGAAGAATTTTTGTAATGCTCTGACTGACAATTGAATTTGGAGCCTGTTTATAATTTGAATGCCTGTTATGTATGCTTTGAAAAACTGTAACATTTTTAGAACATCCACTATAAATCTACAATTAAAAAAGACCGTTTTTATAGAGAAAAGTTATTAAATAAAATAAACTGAAAAGATTAGATATCGTATTTAGGTAATAATTAAATTTCTTTTATCACACAGTTAGAAATATACGTGATGCATGTTGTATGATAGGAAATATCAATCAGATACAGTATATTGAAAATATCATAACGATTTCTCGTACAGTACATCTTAATCTGATATCTGAAATTAAAATTGTTGTTTTACGATATCTTGAACTATGAACTGCTCAAGTTGTGAGATTGGATATTGATGGTAAATCTAATCTTAGTTTAGTTCGTTTCTACTGTTTATTTTACGGCTATTTAATATATTTTACAGATATTTTGCCATTCATTTCTTGTATCGGAACGTCAATATGAAAATTATAAACTTAAAAAACTTATTTGCAGTCTCTCGATACCTGTTTTTTTATCCAAGTTAGCATCGTCAGGAAAAAACCGCACCGGATGAAACATCAGTTCTCGATAAATAAAGAAGTTATTCCCTTATACTCTGCTCAGTCATTCTCCATCCATCCACTGTAGCTTCCAACTCACGGGGCTCTGATTATAATGGTATCATTACGGGGTATTAACTATAAGAGTATGCTCACCATAAGCTTCGACAAGCATTCGATGCGATTTTGCAGCAGTTTTCTCCAAATGGTAACAGAAAATCAATGCTGTCCGCAAACCGTACTTTACAGGCACAAAATGTTCAACGCTATTATAAACTATGCTGTTGTATGAAATTTGCATTGTTGAAAACGGCAGTTTTCTATCCTGTTCGACTTCCAGGGTGAACTGTATTCTGAGGTGGATTTCGTTTAGTTGGGTTAGGAAGTTGTTTAAAAGTTCGTTTCCGTGAGGCCATATAAAGATATCATCTACGTAGCGTTTCCAAAGTTTAGGCTTTAAAGGAGTGCTGGCCAATGCCTTTGTTTCGAAGTCTGCCATGAACAGGTTGGCTATAACGGGTGATAGAGATGATTTCATTGGGGCACCGTCGGTCTGTCTGTAAAACTGCTGGTTGAAGGAAAAATGTGTATTCTTCAAGCAGTGTTCGGAGAGTTCCCCTATGTATGATGGGAAGTCTTTAGGCCCAGAGCCTCGTTTATGGGGGTACTTGGCTATAGTGAGACAATGTCTAGGCTTGCTACTATGTCTGTATCCTCTAGTTGGAAATCTTTAATTATTCTTATCAAATGTTCTGAGTTTTGAACATAGGACTCGGCAAGTTTGACGCTTGGTTGCATGATACTTGCTAGATATTTTTTCCAAATTTTGTGTTGGAGAGCCGAAGGCACTTACTATCGACCTTAATGGGATTTCTGGTTTGTGTATTTTGGGTAGACCGTAAAGTTTAGGACATCTGCTTGATTTTTCCCTTGGAATTATTCTTCGTTTGATGTCCGGTTCTAGTTTCCATGCTTTGATTTTGCTTTTGTTTGTTTTTTCTAGATCGGTTGTTGGATCTGTATTGACTGGTTTATATGATTTGTCTAGTAAAATGTTCGTAATCTTTCCCATATAGTCATCGGTGTTCATCATGACTGTTGCGTTTCCTTTGTCCGTCGGTAATATAGTGATATGCTCGTGTTTTTTTTAATTTCCAAGTGCTCTAATTTCAGCCTTATTAACATTTGGTTTTGGTATTTTATTGAATAGCAGTATTCGCGCTACATCTTGTCTGATTATTTGCGCTTCTTTGTCTGGCTTGTCATCTAGGGTTGATTCAACGTTCGAAATTATTTCTTTTATTTGTATACGTTTTGTAGAGAGTAGAGAGAGCAAAATGTTAGATCTAATATTTTCACGGATCGTAGATAATGTTTCTAAATCATTCCGAGTGTCGATCTGTTCATTCTGTGAAGAGTCACGACGTTTCGCCAAAATCTCATTTGGCATTTTCCAGTGTTGTCCGCTTCGACTGATTCCAAAAGTATGGAAATCGCTTCTGAAAAAAAGAAGAAACGCGGCAACGTGGCAACGAGGAAGAAAAGTCAATAAACGGACGCCCGATAGCGTTGCCGAGCGCCGCAAATAGTCCCGAACTACCCCGATACAATCTGCTCAGTCGCCGGCCGCCTGTAAGAGCGAGCGCAACGATCCGTGCACGCATCAGCCAAAATGGAAGTGGCAACGTCGCATTAGCTAATTGAGATGATCCCGACTAAGAGTGTTATTTCACAATGGTGACGAAAATTATTTCAATCTATATCAGTCCGTGTATTTAAGTTCCTTTTACTAATTTGTACTCCATAACGTACCAGGTATTCTGTAGATGAATATCACAATGCGCTTCTTATTTATAGATAATCTTGTATTAATAAGAACGTATTTTTCCTTTACACCCTGTATATACTCTAAGTTCAAGTCCACGAAGAAAGCCGAAAACACGATGAACTGACGACATAATCACCGATATTGGACCCGAATTGCAGAGGAAAGCTCAGGACCGAGCAAGTTATACTGTAAGAACTCTAAGAAAGCTCTCAGCTCAGAATTAATTATGTCTTAACTCCTGTAGGAAAACACAAAACAGATCCGTGAAAAGACCCTCTGTATGTAGGAGGAATATTATGTATCGCGGTAATCAGCTATCTATAGTATTCCCCTCGGTCTATCAACTTTTGTGCTTAAACTTTCCTTTTGTCGAAAGTTACATACTGGCGAGTAATCAACGAAGAATACCTCTCAGAAGGCGTCCTTCGTTACTCAGCCTCGAGCTAGAGTGACTGAGAGGAAATTCCTTGTCGGATTTTAAACTCTTGACTGTAAAAGCAAAAAAAAAAGATTAAGTATATTATACAGATAAGAGTTCATTTTTGAGATTCCCTTGTAATGAAATTTTTCCTGGTAATCTAATATTAACACATCATCTTTCGATATAAAAATCACTTGCAATATATTTCTATTTTATGTTGCTTAATATTCTGTTTATGTGTGCTATTATTATCAACAATGATGATTAGTAAACCTTGGGTATGACAAAGATGGGTTTTTACGATTTAATTCAGAATTAATTGGAAATATATTATGGAATTTGAAATATGCCATGGAATACCTTGAAATAATTTATTATTTGAATTATTTAAACGTCGTATTATTTGTATTATGTTGAATTATTTAAAGGTTGTATCACTAAAAATATTATTAAAATTTTCACTATTATTGGTTTGGTTTTTGTTGGTTTTTATACTTCCTGAGCCACAAAAATATTTTTAAAGCAACTCTTAAACACATTTGATGATTTAAAATAAATAATTTTCGTTATTTGTATTCCTTGCAACAATATTTTCCATCAAAAAATCTACGACATGCTCCTTTTTTCTTTCTTCCTTCCGTGGCATCTGCTCCGATGGAATTATTTGAACATTTTTTTACATTAGGTTCAGAAAAGTGACGGCACGTGAGGGAGGGCGTTGGGGCGCCGCCCCTCCAGCATTTATCTCACAGTAAACAATTTTTCAGAGCAAAACACCATATTTTATTTCCTTTCAGTTTTTTTCCTTTAACTCATTTTAAGATATTATTAAAAATTAAAATCTCCAAATGTAGAAGAACGTCTATCGACCCATAACACTAAATAATGCGGAAAAAATTCCAACCTCTCGCCACAATTTTTACATCGTTGGTCGGACGATGTCGGTTTATCTCTAGCGACCGTTCGCGACCGTCATCTTATCTCGTCGTTGGCGTTACATGTTTTGTTAGTTGCCCGAATTCGGGGGTTTAACTGCTTTCTAAAGCATGCTTTGGACTTGGACGTAGATCCCCTGCGCCCGAGCGTATCGGTAATTAGTTTTAAACGCTGATTTAACGGGTATGGAGCGTTTGATATGCCTCGCGTCACGTATTTTGTTCGCCTTGCGAATACTTGTTTTGGGATTTGTTACGTGTGTACACTGAGTAGTACTTTTTATATAAAAAAAAAACAACTTTTAATTGCAAACATGAAGGTATCTAATGTAAAACAGTTAATAATGACTAATTTAAGTTTGGACGAAAAAGTTGAATTAAAAACGAACGGTCGTCCCACGCCCGCATTGTTTTTTGTTTGTTTTTGGTTTGCAATTTTTAATATGTTTTCCAAGGTTGTTATTGGTTTTAAAGGCTACTTTTGTATTGTTTGTGAATAAGAATTTTTCAAATTTTTCCGAGGGTTTACCAAAATATGTTATTAATTGAAACTAATGGTTTTTTTCATTCTTTTGTGGATATATTTTAGAGGCAGCCTTTTTTGTAATGTTGCTGAATTTGTAGAGACAATAAATAGAAACTTTTTGTGTTTATACCTATTTTAACATAAAAAATAGGCAGTTCTGAAGAAGCTGTAGTGTAAGTGAAACACGTCAACTAGTAAGTGGAAATCTAGACAAAAATAGTCAACAACATTCCAAACATCTAAAAAGTTCCTATAAACATAACTCAAAAATTGTTTCTTAAGGGGGAACCCCTTAAAACCCCTTAATGGGGAACTCTGAAGATGGTTTTTTCGTAATATCTTTGAAACGGTTAATGCTAAAGTCGTGAAATTCGGCATGCCTCATTAAGTTGGAATAGGAAAACGTTTTTTTGTGTTAACAATTGAATATTTTAGTGAGGGGCGTCACATAGGAGCGTCTCCTTGGTAAATGCTTCCATAACTTTTTTGTGTGTAATATTTTTAAATTTTTTAAATCAATTTATTCAATCGCAAAGATTTGTAGGTAAAAAAGGTCCTCTTATTTCATCTCATAAGTTAGACCGTCTTCCAGAAAACTGACTTTTTCTAAATCGATGCCCGATGACCTGGATATGGAAATGCATCTTAATAATTAACTAGGCACCCTTGTACGAAAATATTTATTTAGTAGCCAACAATAACAAGACTAATTACTATTAGGAATAGGAGTGCTACAATTTAGCACTTATTTACAACATATGTCGAAAATTATTTCCATTCATCTCAATGCACCCTCTAATTATTTCCTTCATAAAAGATCTTACCTTGCCGAAAATACCAGGCTTATTTTTAATATAATCACAAGCAGTAAATACACGTTGCTGCAATTCCTTTACAGCACCAATCAGGATAACATAAACCAACGCCTTCAAGTATTCCCACATAAAGTAATCGAGAGGATTTAAATCTGGGGAAAGTGGTGGCCAATGCATTGGTTCACCACGTCCTATCCATCGTCTTGGATATAACCTATCTAAATTAGCACTAACATTTACAGAGAAATGAGGCGGAGCCCCACCAAGCATAAAAAGCATGCCATATCTGAACTGATACGGTATATCTTCCATTAGGTCTAGCAAATGGTTTTCCAAGAAGTTCAAATACTGTTGTCCATTTAAATAGTTGGGAGGCACAAAGGGTCCCATCAAAAAATTCTCTAGTATACCTGCCTAGATATTGATAGAAAACTTGTCCTGATTCCCCGATTCGAAAAATTCATGTGGATTTTCTTTTTGGATTAATCCCTAAAGTCACCTTCGAAAATAGTTTGACGTTATTTCCGGACACCCTGTACATATATTTATATATTTGTTAAAACTGAAAAAATAAATAAACGTATGTCGTAGTTTAAGAAGTTTTATTAAATTCATACATCATCGCCAAACCAAACCTAACCAATTTTTCGAATTTGCAACTCTTCTGGTTTTTTGGCTAGACATTTCAACAAGAGGCATCATAGTTCGTAAAAATATATTGTAATAAATACAATTTATAACAGTGTACTGTACACAAGGTTTCAGATACCAACTGATTTAATTATTTTTGCAACAACATATCTGGTTCATTGAGGTGTTTATTGAAAACACATTTAATCTGAGTTATATTTAATGTTAATTCAATTTGGTTCACTTGACGAGCTTATATATATATATATATATATATATATATATATATATATATATATATATATATATATATATATATATATATTTATTATTCACGTATGGGCCCTGGTGGACCACGCGAAGTACAATTAGAGGCGTTTGTTGTTGTTAGCCTTCCTTTGAGCCCATACTAATTTCATTCTTTCGCTACGAGCTTTTCTTCTTTCATCAGACCAAGCTGTTCCAGTCTTCCTACATTTTTCTCTCTGGCCAACCTTCCAAACGTTAGCCTTGTGTCTGAAACAACCTCTATCCTGAATTTCACTTTGTGTAATATTTGCTGATCTTAGGTCCTCTTTAATTGCCGCAATCCATTTAATTATTTCTACTTTAGCTCTACTCCTATTTTCATAAAATTCGACTATTTGTCTAGTTAGTCTGCTCGGATTCATCCGTTTGATGTGTCCGTAAAACTTAAGTCTTCTTTTTCTCATATCGCTCTGTATATCTGTGTATTGTTTGATTTCTTGGTTTTCTCGAAGTCGGTATGTTGTGCTATTGTCCTCGATGTCCCTCTTTCTATTCAAAATGAGCGTTTCTGCAGCATATAGACATTCTGGCTTAATGACCGTGTTGTAATGTCTCAGTTTTGTGTTTTTAGATAGGCATTTTTTGTTGTAAATATTTTGTGTAAGTCTCAATGCCGTTTCCATTTTTTGACATCTACCCTTATTGGCCGCTTTTTCCAACCCATTTTCCATGATTATTTCACCCAAATATTTGAATTGAGAGACTCGTCTGATGTTACCATATTTTGTTTTTAGAAATGGTGTTCTTAGTCTATTGCAGGTCATGTATTGTGTCTTTTCAAAGGAAATTTGGAGTCCTACCTTTTCTGCTGTTTCTTTTAGGATTTCAATCTATTTTGATATATATATATATATATATATATATATATATATATATATATATATATATATATATATATATATATATATATATATATATATTCTTTTCTTTTCTCGCCTAGAGAAAAGCCTATTCTTTTCTCGGCTGGCCTTGAAGAAGTATTCCGTAAACTGGATTGGGAACAGGATGGGGTAAAGATCAATGGTGCAAACTTAAACCATCTTAGATTTGCAGATGATATTATTCTCATTTCACAAGACCCAGAGGAGCTGCAAAGACGCATACAAGAACTGCAAAGGGCTGGCGAACCATTTGGCTTGAAAATAAACCTGAAAAAGAGTCAGGTTATATTCAATAACTTCGCTCAGGACAGAAGAATTTCAGTTTTAGGAAGGGATTTAGAGATTGTGGACAGCTTTGTATATCTTGGGCAGAGGATTTCCATGGAGGGGAATACCGCCCGGGAGGTGGAACGGCGTGTTAAATGTGGCTGGCAGGCATTTGATAGGCGCAACATAGTGTTTAAGAGCAGACTCCCACTTTGCCTGAAAAGAAAAGTATTCGATCAGTGCGTTCTACCCGTTATGACATACGGAAGTGAAACCTGGACACTCACATCGCAATCAATTCAAAAACTTCGGGTGGCACAGAGGGGAATGGAAAGATGTATGCTTGGCATTACAAGACGAGACAGAAAGTCCTGCGCATGGATCAGGGAACAAACAAAAGTCTGTGACATCATTGGAAGAGTAAAACAGTTGAAATGGAGATGGGCAGGCCATATAGCGAGGCGATGGGACGACAGATGGACCAAGGCAATCCTGGAGTGGATACCGCTTGATCGCAAACGTCCGCGAAGAAGACCGAAAGCACGATGGACTGATGACATCGTTAAGTATATTGGACCCGAGTGGCAGAGGAAAGCCCAGGACCGTGAAGGTTGGAAGCATGCTGAAGAGGCCTTCATCCTGCAGTGGATCGATACGGGCTGATGATGATGATGATGATGATATATATATATATATATATATATATATATATATATATATATATATATATATATATATATATATATATATATATATATATATGGTTGCTTAATGGTATCCGGTACGTACGCCATCATACACACCATCGTCAGCAATGTCAACAATAATAAATAACAAAGTAAAAAATTGTTTTATTCCTTTTAAAAAATAAACTATCACAAAGTAACAGATAAATCAATCAATAATTTGTAAGCTGTAAATTCATTCGTTATTAGATTTGACCGTATTTTCTCGGTACAACTTTTAAAAAATAATAATTACTGTGAAATATTAATACAGAAAGAAGGATAAGCATGAATATCGTATATATATATATATATATATATATATATATATATATATATATATATATATATATATATATATATATATATATATATATATTATTAACTAAATAACGAAGTAAATGTGAACATGATTTTTGAATTAGTTAAGTTGTTACTAATAAGTTGTTTTATTCAAGTATAGAATCGGTGAGAAAGTTGTTAAGCTAGTGATTAGGAAGAAAATGCAGCATTCTGGTATACCTACAGTGGAGGAAAAAAAAATTGACCAAAAACAATCTTTTATTAATTTTTGTCTACATTTTAACTGCATTAAATTTTGTAACGGTATATCAACACACTACAAATGATTTTTAACAAAATATAGCATAATTAAAACAGAATATAAAGTTTCTTTTAAGCCGTTAATAAAATACCGGTTTTTCATGGAAAAAACTGTTTTTGAATAGTTGTTTTTGTTGATTGAATTTCGGTAATATTATATATATAATATATATATATATATATATATATATATATATATATATATATATATATATATATATATATATATATATATATATATATATAATAGTATAACAACACATTTTATAATCTATTTTTTAAAGCATTTATCCCGACATACCTCACTCTAACTCCAATATAAATACGAGATAGATATTTATTTCGAAAAAAAATATTTTGCAGAAATGGATTGATGGTCCTCAAACATTAATTAAAAGAAAGTTATTTGGGTGCATTATATGTTCACATGTATGCTCTTGTGCTCTTAAAATTTTAATACAATATAAATTACCCAAAAAAATTAATATTATTTCACATAAAATTATTAAATATGCACAAAAAATAATTCCTTAAGCTGTATGAAGATATGGAAGCTAATTATATCTCTCTTTTGTACTATTGTGAAGTGCTCTGGCTACCTCGTGCAAAAGTGATTCAAAAGGTGTTTCAAAGAAGAGATTACAGTTAATAACCAGCAAAATTGTAACTTTATTGTTAAACTTGCCTATTTAGTTGAAATGTTTGCAAAATTTAGTGTTTTCAATAAATCAATGCAAGGACCAAATGTATTCACTGATTCAAAAAGACAAAGTCATATCGACAAGTTCGATATCTTTCCACTTTTAAAAGATTTGTTATAATTCCGCCATTTCCGTTTTTTTTAAACTTTTTTGTCTTAATACATTTTTTGCGATTTAAAAATGTGTCTGTATTATTTTATGAAAAAAGGGGGTGAAGGCATTACATTTTTTTTTTAATGGGGCGGTAGTAACATAAAGTTTTCAAACCACTGCTCTAGATTCAAAGAAAAAATTATACATTCTGTTAAAAATATTGATTCTTGTTCTAGAATAAATGTCACGCCTAATAATGTAAGAAATATTTTACATAATTTCGGATATAGAGGGAGGAGTGCCCAGAAGAAACCATCCATCAATCAGAGAAACAGAGAAAAAAGACTCCCACAGTAAAAGACGGTGGTGAAAATATCATAACCTATTGGGTGATTGACCCCCATTGATAGGATTCTAAATATTAGGAATTATGTGAATATATTGCGAGAAAATTTCAAATTAGCTGTCAGGGGTTAGGCGTCAAATCCAGCAAGACAACCACCTAAAGCTCACAGTGAGGGTTACAGAAGAATAGCTGCTCTACAATGTCAGACAATGTCAGATCAACAAGTGAGAAAAAACAATTATACAAATATAAATTCTTTAAAAACTGTATTACTGTCAAAATGAACACATATATCAAGTGATATGGAACAAAAAATAGTAGAATCAATGCCGAGATGGTTGCAGGCTATCAGAAAATGCTTACAGTGTAAAACACTGAAAGTTTTTTTAGCCATTTTTAGAATATTTGTGTGTTTAAATTTTTCCGTTCAAAAATGTAACATCATGAACGATTATATATACTTCATATTCTGTTTTAATAATGGAATAATTTTGTGCAAATAATCTATTGCAGTTTGTATGGATATATCGTTAAGAAATTTGAAGGTGATAAAATAAAGGAAATTGAGACAAATTATTTTATTCAAATAATTTTTTTCCCCCGCTGTATTTCTGATCCAAGGTGCTTTGAGGTCTGATAATTGCGAAATAAATATACGGGAACGAGAATGATTCTTCACTTGCTGCTATGGTAACTGAAAAATGCCTAAGGGAAAATAATATCAGATTTATAACACTAGATCTCCCAATATTTCGTTCTGTTAAAGAAATTGATCAATATAATAAAAAAAACACCCAATAAGTCATCTTAAGTAAGAATACTGATTTTTTTGTCAATTTATAGAGATAACTTTTAACTAAATATATTATTTGTCGCACCAAACGTTCCCAAATCATAATTTAAAGGTTTAAAAAATGTGTTTTCCGATAGATTAATTGTTATTTATTAGATACGACTAAAGCAGAAATTGTAAAAATGTCATTGATAAAATATATTTTTAGATGTTATATATTCCCAAAAAATTCTTAATTTTTTACTTGTTAGGTATGAAATTTCCTCAAGATTAATCATTTTTATATTTTTATTCGATGTTGTCAGCTCGTTTGAATTTTCTTTGGTGTGTGTCATTCCATAATTTCATCGTTATCGTCACTTTCATAATTATAAATTTATTCTTTTTTGAGATGGAATAGTTAAGATTTTTTAAAGATAAAACGAAAATTTCGTTGTTAGAAATGAAACAGTATCTATCTTGTAACAAATATATATATATATATATATATATATATATATATATATATATATATATATATATATATATATATATATATATATATATATATATATATACAATGGTGGCCAGAGAAATAGAGCCATTACAATAAACGACACTGATTGGTAAATAAAGTTGTAATAGCATATATAATTAGTAGAATAAGTATATAATATAAATATATGATATAAAAGGGAAAACATAATATCAAACTTACTGTAACTTACTTTTACTATAAAAATACTTTAAACATAATATTTAACAAAAATTTAGAAAAAGAACATGAAAATGTGGTCATAAACATAGAACCAACCAAGAAACAAGTACAATAGATACTATATAACAGTTAACAAAGGTACTAAATAATACATAAACATTTTTTGAACATTTAATACTTAATTTTAAGATCTTTGTGTTTTATTATTTCGGTGCATCTATTTGGGCATACAGTTTACAAGTCTTTGACACATTTCTATTGTATTCTTTTTCATTCTTTTCTTTTTCTTTATTTTTCTTCCTATTCTTTTTTAATCACCTCGCAAATTTCAAGTTTGTTTCTCGTTTTATGTTTACCCACGGCATTCTTGAGGTAAGCCCACAACTTCTCAATGGGATTGAAGTCCGATGATTGGGAAAGCCACAGCAGTATATCCACTTTATTGTTGCTGAAAAAATATGTCGTTTTCCTAATAGTATGTTTCGGATCATTATCCAGTTGATATTTCCATACCAGCGGCATATTTTCTTCTACCAAAAGGCAGCATGACTCCCTGAAGAATATGGACATACTCATTTTGGTCCATGTTTTTTTTTAATCCAGTAAATTGGTCCTATACAGTACTATGAAAAAGCTGCCCACGGCTTTATATTACCGCCTTCATATTTGACGGCTTTAATAGTATGTTTTGTTAATAATCCTTGGTTGGGTGGTGTTCTAACATATCACCTGCTATTACAACCTATTAAATTTATTTTTGTTTCATCGCTCCATAAAATATTGCGCCATACCACTTTAACTGATTTTAGGCAAACTTTAAACCTTGTTTTAAATTCTTGATGGATAACAAAGGGACTTTTCTGACTGCTCTACCATGTAAGTTATTTACCTGAAGCCTTCTTCGATTTGTTCTTGAACTTATTTTTCACCGCAGTTCACTTTGAATTTCGGTAGATGATCTAAATAGGTGGTTTGGCGGTGGGGTGGTTTTTTGAAATCTGCCTGTGAGTATGAGCTGTCGTTTTTCTTCTAGCTTCACGGTTTTCGCCATCTGGTTGTTTTTTAGGGCATTTTCCACCATTTTTTTGAACGACCGACGATCCTTGCAATTTCCCTTAGTGGCTTTGGTTCTTTCCACAATGTTCTTTCCACAAATTTAAAATCTGCATTCCTTCAGCAGCTGTACAATGGACGCTACGACCCCTTTCTAACAAAATTATTATTTGGCCAAGTTTGTTTTGATTAATTTTTTTTTAGTTTCTACGCTTGAAATAAACAAAAACGTGTCGATAAATTAACATTAATTACGTATGCCATTTCAACAACTTTTTTTGTTAAACAGTGTCTTTTATTATTACGGTTCTGTTTATCTAAATACCACTGTACATATATATATATATATATATATATATATATATATATATATATATATATATATATATATATATATATATATATATATATATATATAAGGGGCATATTTGGTTTGGTTTGGATAGCGGATCTATATATCGGATGGATGGATATATATGTCGGATGACGTTGTTGGCGGATTGTTAATGGCAGATTGTTGTGTGTTCCACATGAGATTGTGGAATCCAACGGTTAGGTTTGGTTTCATAGGAGGCATAGTAAAAAATGTTTTGGAAACCACTATTCGGGGGCATATTTTTCACTGGCATACGTATCGCATTCATATCATTAAAGTATTTCAAAATTTATTATATCACTTAAAAATCTTAAGTATTAATATTAATTTCAATATTTTTGTTACAGCTGGTTCTTTACAGTATGAAACAACAACAACCTATTCATCCGAAACCAGAACCAGCATGAGTCAAAGGGATGACGTGCATAAATTCGAGCAAGGCCGCATTAAGGTCTTGCAGGAAGAACGACTCAAGATCCAAAAGAAAACCTTTACAAAATGGATGAATTCCTATTTATTAAAGGTGAGTTATACCTACCGGTTACCACAAAGAGAAACATACAGTAATACGTGTTTTTGTTAGGCGGGTTTGGAGGTCGTCGATCTCTTCGTAGACCTTGCAGATGGCAAAAAGCTGTTGAAATTGTTGGAGACCATATCGGGAGAGAAACTGGGAAAACCAAACAGTGGAAAGATGCGAGTACACAAGATCGAAAACGTCAACAAGAGCTTGTCGTTTTTACTCACCAAGGTTAGACTGGAAAGTATTGGTGCGGAAGATATAGTCGATGGTAATCAGAGACTTACCCTGGGTCTTATCTGGACAATTATTCTGAGGTTCCAAATTCAAAACATCGAGGTTGCATTGGTAAGTGACAGTTTTAATTATTTCCATATTTAAAATCTTACAAATTCCATAAAAACGTTCCTGCGACTCATTGATTTGTTGTCATAAACAGTTTGAATTAGTTCAAAAGCTTTATGTCGTTTTTTCGATCGGCGCAGAAGAGATAATATTATAAATGATGGCTGTCAACTCGATACAAGTATGACCTCAACCATGGCTGTTAATTTAAAAGTCGTTGTTGAACAATTATGGGTTTTATAGTGGTTCAAATAACTCAGTTTAGATCTGCATGGTCTTTACATGCTGGGCGTTTAAGGTCAGGATGATACAGTATTGGTACACGCGGTCCAAGGCCTGTGTGGCCTTCCGCGTCTTCCTTTTTGCCGATTATTTTCCACATTGAACTGTATGTCTTCTCATGCGATTGGAGTCAGTCATCTGCGCCGTTTTTTTTCCATTCAAACTTTATATCTGTTTGTTGTTGACCTCCCTGATTTAGTTTCTTGTTCTTTAATTCGTCATAGAGAATCTGCTTCAACATCCTAGTGTTTTACATGCTTTGGCAATAGCCTAACCATCTCAGATTAGCTTTTATGATCTTGGATTCTATGCTCAAACTGTTGCCTCTCTCAATTACCTCCACATTGGTCTGATGATCTTGCCATTTTATTCTTAAAATTTTCCTTATCAGCCTTGATGAAATCTATCGAGTCGTTTTTTTTTTGCATCCTATATAGGATAATATTATTATAAATGATGACTGTCAACTCGATACGAGTATGACCTCAGCCATAGCTGTTAATTTAAAAGTCATTGTTGAACAATTATGGGTTTTATAGTGGCTCAGATAACTCAGTTTAGATCTGCATGGTCTTGCCATGCTGGATATTTAAGATCAGGATGATGCAGAATTGGTACACGCGGTCCAAGGCCTGTGTGGCCTTTCGCGTCTTCCTTTTTGCCGATTATTTTTCTCATTGAATTTATGATCTTGGATTCTATGCTCAAACTTCTGTTGTTGCCTCTTTCAATTACCTCCAAATTGGTCTGATGGTCTTGCCATTTTATTCTTAAAATTTTCCATATCAGCCATGATAAAATCTCTCGATCGTTTTTTTGGTTCTTATAAGGACCCAGAATTCAGCTCCATACAAAATAGTGGGAATTATGATGACATTATAAACACCGATTTTAGTGTGTTCCTTTAAGTCGCGGTTACTAAACACCCTTGTCAGTAAAAGTCCAACATTCTCTTCTTACGTGCCGACAAAGCAGGAAAGTTGACTTCCCAAATACGGGATGCATGCTACTTCTTCCAGTGGTTGACCATTCAGAAAAATACAATCTGCCTCTCTCTTCTTATTTAGGACAGTTTGTTGCAATATGTCATTATGAATAAACAAGATGTGTTAACACCAAGATGTGTAACAACAAAGTAACAAATTTTGTGACCGAAATTGGAATATTCGTGACCGAATATTGAATATAGTGACCGAATAATTGGAATTGGAATATAAATTTCGCGAACCATCTTTTCTCCTTAAATAACGATGAAGATTTTACGAGGTGGGTACATAAAATAATGGGATTAATTTTGTATAATTTACTAGCTGACTCGACAGATGTTGTCCTGTTCATATTTCAATAAATTTGTTTGTGAATTTATGAAAAGCTATTGGAAATGTGTAAACAAAGTAAAGATGAGAAAAAAATAACGGTTTTCTGGGTGATCATTGTACCTATTAATGATTGTGGTCATGGATATTCAATTTGAGGGGGGTACATGTACATTCAGAAGTACGCCAATGGGAAATTTTACATGCGAGATGAATTCTATCGGTAATACATTGCTGAAATGCTGGAAATGTCTGATGTACCAAGCAAGAAACTTTGTATTTCTGGATTTGTGTCAGGAAATATGTGGAATCTGTTCCTGTACCAGGAAACCAATGAACGAAATGGCTCTGGTGGTGGGACCAATGGCGCCAATTTGACTTTGCCACTTGCGTAACACAATCCAGGGTTTCATTTGTGAATTTCAATGCCTTAAAATGTGGGCACACAACGCTCATCGATCTAATAGCAACGGATTAGTCTGCATTGTAATCAATTGCCATGTTGTAACGGAATGCAGCTCGATGAGTATTTAAAGCAATATTTGTTTGTCTTCTTGCATGATTATTGAAATGCATTGTCGCGCAATTGGTTTCTACTGTCCTATGATGTCCAATTTGCTGCATATGGTCTTCGTTTACATTTTCTCTTCTTGTGTACGTACTGAACATGTTTGTGATAATCGATGCTGTTCAATTTCATTTCGCTCTCTTCGCTTTGCTCTGCAATTCGATTAGATCGAAAATTCGTTTGGTTTGTAGCATTGCCAGTTCTGTGACATTGCAATGCGATTAAATTGTGTCAATTCAATTCACTTATGTCGATTGCGACACAACGTGCGATGCGAAGAATCTCAATTCAACTGAAAATGGAATATTGATTGACTTTGTTGTTACTGAATAATAATTTGTCACTTCAAAACTCATCCTATTTTGTAGGTAAATCTGTAAATTTGTTTGAGCTAAAACCATGAAACAGAATTAATTTCATGAAACGATTGCGATGAACTTACAACAGAATCACAATTCAACTGAAAATAACAACTGAATCAACTTTTTATCATTAAGTAACTGATTGGATTAATTCACAATTTGACAATCAACTATATTTGTTGGACAGATCGGGAAACAACACTGTTTCCCCTCCAAAAGGGAAGGCAACAGTGTTGCCAGATCGGACCCTGGGCCACCAGTCTATTTACATACCTTGAAACTGTGTTAAACAAGATCATTATAAGAATAACTAGTGGAATCCGGAGGACGTTGTCCTGCTAGAGTATATTTATTTGCCTCTATATATCTAAAATGGATGGTCTGTATGTAATGTAGAATCTATAAAGCGTTGATTTAAGATTCTATTATTTTTATTAGTATAAATTGATGATAAATTATATACTTTTTTTATTAATAATTCACTTGTACGAATATTTTTTACTATTCTATTTGCTATATAATCAAACCAATTTAAACTAATTCAAACTAATACTACCATCTAGCGTAATGCAAGTGGATAAACAATATTTTTGGTTTTCTGATTCGGTGTATAGATGTACAGAGTTTTTGGAGTTTGGAGCAAGCAACATGTAGTTGACTTTTTGATGGTCAATGCACCCAGATCCTTCGATTACATGTCGAGGACTCTGTCTAGTTAAGCTACCCGCCCTATACCAATTTCCTTTCACTTTTATCTATGTCCATTGAGGCACATTGTCTATTGTACGGTAGCATTTTTAAATTTAAATACTGTAAGCAGGGAAAGATGTAGTTAAGGCATAGAAGTTGATACGCTACAGGCCCATCTAGTGGCGAGGTACAACAAAGTGGATAGTGCGAAAATATTCTCTTAATATAAGAACCTAGAAACTTCTACCAATTACTAAAAGATCTAGAAGACGTAGAAGCCTGGTTGATTCAAAAACAACGAATATATCAAGCTGGTGTCACAGCTAAATATTTGCAAGGTGTTATTTTTTGCAACAGAAAATATTCACCGTGTTCCTATGTATATCAATTTTCATAGCGATCGGTTATACGGTGTAGAAGTTGATGTCCTGCAGCGTAATCTAGTGGCGAGTTGCAACAAAATGGATAGCATAAAAACCTTACATATATATATATATATATATATATATATATATATATATATATATATATATATATATATATATATATATATATATATATTACTACGTATAGGCGTATAGGCCCGGTTGGATCAAGCAAAGCATTCTGACTCATTTTCTAGTGTTCTTTCTGATCCTCCACACCTCTCTCATCCTTTCTAAGTAGATTCTATTTCTCTCCTCCATCCACTTTGTTTCTGATCTCCTCGAAACTTCGCTCTCTGATGCAACGTTCCAAATATGTTCCCAGATCAGCTCTGCCTTGTGTCAGCTCTGACTGTTGACTTGACTTCTTGTATGAATGTAAGGATTCTGTTGGTGAGTCTTGTTGGTGGGAGTCTACTGATATGTCCATAGAATTTCAACCTTCTTTTTCTTATGTCCGCCGCTACGTTGGACATTCTCTCTGTGGTTTTTCGAGAATGTAGTCTGTATCCTTCCTCTGTCAGTTTTGGGCCGAGAATTTTCCTCATAATTTTTCATTCTTCTTTTAGTATGTTTTCTATGCCGCTTTTTGTATGAAGTGTAAGTGTCTCGCTTGCGTATAGTGCCTCTGGTTTGATTACCGTGTTGTAGTGTCTTATTTTTGCGTGTGTGGATAGGCATTTCTTATTCTACAATAAGAAATGCCTATCCACGCAATATCTACATATTGCGTGTCTTACCGTATGCCCTCTTCATCTTCTGGGCTATCTTCTCTCCTCCTGTGTTTTTATCTTGCCGTATTTGCTGTTCAAATTTTGGACATCTAATTTTGAGCAGAAGAATTCGGTTTTTTGAGAAGAGATTTGTAGCCGAACTTTCTCTGCTCATTGTCTGCGAGTCGGAGGCTAGGTCGTCTGCGAAGGCTAGGCATGATATTTCTGTGTTGTTTTTGGATCGTCCGAGTCGTATTGGTTTCCAGTGTTTCCCTTAATGTTTCAATTCTGTTTCCCATTCCCTTATGACTATCCAGGACCAGGTTGAAGAGGAGTGGGGATAACCCATCTTCTTGGCGTACTCCAGTTTTAATCAGGAAGGGTTCGGAAATTTCTCCCATAAATTTCACTTTAGAGGTTGTGTTAGTCAGTGTCTGCTTGATCAATCGTAGTGTTTTGGGGTCGAGTTCTTGTTCTTCTAGGATGTTGAACAGATATTTTCGGTCGATGCAGTCGTATGCTTTCTTGACGTCTACGAATGTGCAGATGATTGGGACGTTCCTGATAGTTTTGTATTTCAGTATTGTTTTTAAGTTAATTATTTGTTCAGTGCATCCAGCGACCAGGGCGAAAACCTGCATGGTACTCGCCAATTTTGTGTTCTAATTATTCTTGTGTACTCTGGAGAAGGCATGCTGAGAGAATTTTGTAAGTGACTTGTAGTAAGGAGATTCCTCTGTAGTTGTTCACATCTGTTCTGTTTACTTTCTTGTGCAGCGGGTGATTAAGAGCACATTTCCATTCATCTGGTAATGTTTCTGTTTGCCAGATGTTCGTGATAATTTGAGTGAGTTCCTGCGGTTAGTTTGGTCCGAGATTTTTCAATAGTTCCGCGGTGATACCATATTCACCGAATGTCCTGTTATTTTTTTAGTTTGCGTATGTGCCTGTGGATTTCTTCCTGTGATGGTGGTGGTGATTCTGAGTGGGTATGGATAAAATTTTCCGTGGGGAATCTTGTGTCGCGTTCGGGGCAATTGAGGAGATCAGAGAAATAGTGTGCCAGCTCCTGACAATTCTCCTGATTGGTTAGCACTAATCTCCCATTCCGCTCTCCAAAGCTAAGATTTTGTGGTGTTTATCCACGGATTTCTCTTGCAAAAGTCCTATAAAAGTCTCTCGTGTTATAATTGCGAAAATTCTCCTCTATAGAGTCTAGTTGTTCCTTCATTTACTTCCTCTTAGTTTGCCTGATAACCTTTGCGGTCTGTTTTCTAGTCACGTCAAAAAGCTATATGTATATATATATATATATATATATATATATATATATATATATATATATATATATATATATATATAATATAGATTCCCAAATATATTTTTTATTGTAATTATTCTTTATATTGAGAAATACTGAACAAAAAAAAAGCTAAACTATAATGTTTATTATTACAGGACGAGAAAAATGAAAGTTCTGAAAAGAAATCAGCTAAGGATGCACTCCTTTTATGGGCCCAAAGAAAAACACGTGGATACACCGCGGTGGAGATCAAAGATTTTTCAGTTTCATGGAGAACTGGACTGGGATTTAATGCTTTAATTCACGCACACAGGCCCGATTTATTCGACTACAACGGCTTGGTAGGAAACAAAAACATTGACAATCTGAACCATGCATTTTATGTGGCGAACAACGAATTGGGCATACCCAGCTTGTTGGATGCCGAAGATGTGGACACTGCGAGACCAGACGAGAAGAGTATTATGACGTACGTTGCGTCTTATTATCACACATTTGCCAGGATGAAAAACGAAGAAAAATCTGGAAGAAGAATTGCAAAAGTAACATTTCCAAATAATATTCCATTACCTATATATGACATCATTTTTTTTGTATTTACAGATTATTGGTCAAATGGTACAAGCAGATAAGATGAAGGGCAACTATGATCATCTTATCACAGATTTATTGAATTGGATTAAAGCCAAAATATTACAGTTAGAAGACAGAAATTTCCCCAACAATTTAGAAGGTATCCAAAGTCTTCTGTTGGCTTTTGGACAGTACAGAACTCAAGAAAAACCACCAAAATACAAGGAAAGGAGTGAAATTGAAGCATTATACTTTAATATTAATACCCAGCTCAAAGAACTTAAACAACCTCTTTTCACCCCAGCTGATGGTAAACTGGTGCAAGATATAGAACGTGCTTGGGAATTTTTAGAAAAAGCAGAACACAGCAGAGAGGTCGCTTTGAGGAATGAGCTTTTACGCCAACAAAGATTAGAACAACTGAATTATAAATTCGAGAGAAAAAGCATTCTCAGGGAAGGGTATTTGAAGGAAATGATCCAAGTACTGTCCGATTCAAAATACGGATCAAATTTGTCTCAAGTTGATGCTACCGTAAAGAAACACGAAGCCATTAGTGCGGATATCATGGCTAGAGAAGGACGTGTTCATGATTTAACTCAGATGTGTTCAGAACTAGTTAGAGAAAGATATAGAAATGCCGAACGCGTCAAAGCAAGAGAGGCGGAAATAATGCGACAATGGAAGGAACTGATAGCACTACTTCAGAAACACAAAATTAATTTGGATAGAATGGTTGCTGTCCTAGCAATATTAAGGGAAATTGAAACTACACTGACCAGCATTCAGCAACTCAAAATCGACTTATCCTCTACCGATATCGGTATCCATCTGATGGCAGTGGAAGAACTGTTGCAAAGACATGCCCTACAAGAGTTGCAGGTTACCAGTTTAGGTGAAAATGAACGCAAATTAACCAGGTCAGGTGAACAAGTAGCCGTACAGAATCCTAGAGAAGCTGATATCGTGAGATCGAAGTTATCAGAATTATCCAGCGCATATGCCGAATTAAAGGTAATCATTTAAAGTGTATTATATTGATATTATGAGGGTTGGAACCCTGTCAGAACTCTAAAATAAGGCATAATGATAACTATAGGTGATAATCCGATAATTTTGTCTAAAGGTCCCTCTCGGCTTCTAGAGACCGAATTTTCGTTTACTCTTTCGTACATATCGCGAGATATATTTTCAATGGTTACCTAACATTGTCGTTTTGGGTCAAAAATTGTTTGGAGTTTATTTTTGTAAACCAGAGATATAACATAACCCCAAAAAAAATAACTCAAAGAAGTGAGTATTGGTGGTCAGTTGACATTCCAGAAAAGTTTATGCGTCCAGGACCAACTTTTCCAACTTTTCTTGCAATAAATCGATTATCTGGCGACAAGTTGCACAGTCTTGTTTAAAGAAAACATTGTTTATATCAACATCTATCAGTTCGGGCCAAATGTATTCTATTAGCACATTCCCATTTGTATCGTCATTAACAGTAATACGATTTTCATCATCATCTTCAAAAAAACGAGGTCCCATCACCCCTTTAGCTCAAAAAACATCACAAAATAGCGACTTTCTCAGTATGAGAAGGTAACTTCTGAATCGCTTAAGGATCTTCGTCGGCCCATATCCCACAGTTATGTTTGTTCACAAACCCATTGAACCAGAAGTGCTGTTTTTTGGCTTCTAACTGCTCTAGAACCCGATTTGCGAATGTTCGACGCCGATGATGATCATGGCTTTAATCCTCCTATGGGAACCTTTGGTGGGAAACATTAAACTTGAAGAGATTTACCACTAAACACCAAATCGCTTTTTTTTAACGGCTCGATGCACGTTTCGCTAACCGTGTTAGCATCATCAGGAGATGATTTAATCTCAAACGTGCGTCGACCAGTTCAAAAAAAGTGATTTGGTGTTTAGTGGTAATTCTCTTCAAGTTTAGTATCATGGCTTTAGTTGTTAAATTAATTGAACTTTATAAGCTTACCAGGAAGATCATGATGCAATATTCTCCACGTAGTCGTCTGAGTAAGCTTAAGTTCTTGAGAACGACGTGAAATAGATAAATTCGGATCTTATCTTAAACTCCGTCTTAATGCAGTAATGTTCTTTAATGATCATGCGGTACAACGACGCCCTCTACTGTTTCATCTAATAATTGAGTCAGTTTGCTCAAATTTTTCCGCCCAAAATAAACCGTTCGGCTGCTCGATTATGTTGACTATAAATTTTATGCAACGCACGAAAAGTGAGGACGCATTTTGATGGTAGATATTTCTACGCGTTCTTTCCATAGTGAAGTGACATAGTGTATTGAATATGGCAGTCTATTAGTGACATTTACATTTCGAACAGTGTTGTCGTTATGACCTTTCAAAGTTCTGACACTCTTATTGGAAAAGTCTTTACGCATTTATTTTTATTTTCTAGAGTATCAGTGCACGCAGAAAGAGCATTCTTGAAGAAGCTAGAAACTTCTACCAATTACTGCAAGATCTAGAAGACGCGGAAGCCTGGTTGATTGAAAAACAAAGAATATGTCAAGCTGGGGTCACAGCTAAAGATTTGCGAGGTGTTATTTCTTTGCAACAGAAACATAAAGTCTTAGTTGATGAAATTCAAGCAAGAAGATATAAATTTGATCAGTTATCTGTGACATGTAAACAAATGATTACTAAGAGAAATCCAAGATCTTCCGAAATTGAACAACACATGGAACGGATTCAAAAAGCTTGGAAAATTGTGGAGGAATTAGCACGGGAAAGAACACGTCAGTTACAAGACGCCGCCGAAGCTTATCAATTTTATGCTGATGCCAACGAAGCCGAATCGTGGTTTTTGGAAAAAGAATCAATTCTGGCATCCAAGGATGTCGGTACGGATGAACCCAGCACATCGTCATTATTGCAGCGACTAAAGGATCTTGAAGGCGAGCTCAATGCTTATCAAGGAGATATGCAGAGTTTGAATGTACAGGCCAACAAACTGATTGAAGCAGGCATTTCAACTTTAGATCTAAACACCGAAGTGGATGTTATCGAGAATGATAATGTTCAATATGAGTACAGGTATGTGGTAGACTATTAGGTTAGTAAATATGCTTCGAGCAGTTTTCAGGGGAAAATTGATATACTTTCCTTTTCACCTAAAATATTGATCAAATATGTATTATCTGCTCTTATAAATAATATTCTTCTTCCTGTGGTACTACGGCCAGTTAGTAAGGCTTGAGCTCCTTCAACGTTTGCCTCCTACCAGATCAATCTCCAGCATCCTTTTACCAGTTCTTAATGTGCAGTAGTTCTTCAGCATCTCTCTTTATGTTATCCTACCATCGCGTCTTTGATCTATCTCCACCTATTCTCCTTTTCCATGATTTCTCTTGGAATTCAATTTTCTGGCATTCTCGCCATGTGCCGTGCCCATCTGAGTCGTTATATATATCTCTCTTTATATAATTACTTGATCTCATATCTCTCTTTATATAATTACTTGAGTTCGAAGTTATACCTGATTCTGCAAATTCCATTACAATTCCTAACACCAAAAATTCTTCTATGTACCCTTCGTTCAAATACTGCAAACATTTCTTCTGTTTTTTTTTTACAATTTACCAACTCTGGTCTATTTCAGCAAATAGAATAGTCTAAACTATTTCTCTATAGGTTTTCAGGTTGGTTTTGTTATCTTTACGGGTATTTTTTTCGGTTTTAGGTATTCTAGGAAATTTGGAGTTGCGAAGGTAAACTTCGTGAAGGTTAAGTCGACGGATGATAAATTAATGTCTCCATCGGAAATTTGGAGACTGGTTTTGTCTAATGACGAGCTGTCGATCAGCGACAGTCCGTCATTTGACGCGACGGCATAGGATGCAATGTTACCCAAGCTAGAAACCCGAAAGTTCCACTCGGAACTCATCATATGCGGGGTTGGACGTAGTTGTGTTCTTTCTTTTCTTTTGATACTTTGATAAAAGTCATGGGGATAAAATGTATCATTGTTCTTCAAAATGTTCTTCACAATTTCATTGATTCTTATCAATGGAATGATTTCTGTACAATTAAAGAAATCAACTTGACTGCCACTTACAAATCTCTTGAATGAAACTTTGCTTGCTGAAAAAATTTGTATTTATCATATATTTAACATATTTCGTCTCCTAAGGGCAAAAAAACGGGGCAAACTTCACTAATCGAATTTATAAGAAAATCAGAAAGTCTACTACACTGTAGTTGTAACAGAACAGGCACAATAAATTATTTTAAATATTTTCTTTTTTAGGATGATTGCCAAGGAGATATTTGAAGATGAACCAGTTGAAAAAGTCGAATACAAAAATGCGGTGGAGGAAAAGAAAGTTCCGCAAGTTCGGGCATTGTACCCATACAACGCTCACGGTTTTAATATGATTAAAGGAGAGGTTATGTTCTTGTTAAATAAGAGTAATCCCGATTGGTGGTGCGTTCGTAAAGCGGATGGTACTGATGGTTTTGCACCTGCCAATTACGTCGATGAAATCGAACCCAGAATTATTCAACTGAACGTTCGCAAAGCCGAGACTGTTAAATCAACCCAGAAGATTAAGAAAACGAAGATGGTGAAGACCAAAGTTCCGATTCAGATGCCCAGAGCTCCCAAACCTATGAAGAGGAAAATTGATGATAACAACAGCGTCCCTAAAAGATTGAAACAACTGAATGACACGTATTCAAAACTGCTTCAGATGGCTTCATCTCGTCGCGTTCTACTAGAAGATGCCATCCGATTATTCCGCTTCTATAAAGAATGTGACGACTTTGAGAGATGGATTAAGGATAAGGAAAAAATGCTGTCAGTTGATGATCCGAATGACAGCGTGTTACAAGCTAAAAGAAAATATGAGGTGAGTGATATTTCAAAAATAAGGGAATATCGACTCAACATGTGCATAATAATAAGTAGACCTTGGATAATATAATGAAAATTGAGTGTTTATGTCGGGTTGTTCGGAAAGTTAGTAGCGATTTTTAAGAGAAAGAGAAAATGCAAATGGTTTATATAAATATAGTAATCCTTCATCAACCCCGGTTTTGTCTTGCGAAATCGCCTAGACTAAATTTTCAATTGAATTATGTAGCAACACGAAGTTGATAATTAGGGAGAATCTTGTAATTTTCGTGAGTTAAATTACGTAGTTATATGTACATGTCCTAATTTTAAAATCTAATGGCACCCTCAGGCCAAGATTTTGTTAAAAGGAAACGAAATGTAATGACTCTTAATACAAAAATTAAATTGTTACACTGTCTTGCTGTAGGTGAAACGTATGCGAGTGCTGCGAAAAAATTTAAAGTGAATGAATCTACAGTAAGAACAATAAAAAAAGAGTGAACAATTCATTCGAGCCAGTGTTTCATGCAGTACTAGTACCAGAAATAAAGTTAAGTGTTTCTTGCGATCTCTAATGATGGAAAGAGCGCTCGGAATTTGGATCGAAGATCAAACAAAAAGAACCTCTTAGCAGCCGAATAATTCAAGAAAACGCTAGGCATCTTTTCGAGAATCTAAAGTCAGATGAGGAAACTTTAAGCTTCCAAATCAGTACGGGTTGGTTTGAAAATTTTAAAAAGAGCTTTTTGCTACACAACGTAAAAATTACTGGGGAGCCGGCTTCTAAATCGGAGTCGGAGTCAAATTCAAACAATTGATTGAAAGGAAGGGTTATTAACCAGATCAGGTATTTAACGCCGATGAGACAAGTTTATTAACCACATGATAAAGCCACTGCTCGTATACAAATCTCTTAATCCACATGCTCTAAAAAATAAAAACAAAAATGATCTGCCGGTCTTTTGAAGAGCAAATCAAAAAGGTTGGGTGACTGCAACATTATTTAGAGACTGTTTTCTGAACTGCTTCGTACCCAGTGTTAGGCAATATTTAGCCTCAAAATCGCTACCATTCAAAGCTTTACTTCTTATGATAATGCTCCCGCCCATTCTGAATTCCTAAAGTTTGCTTATCCCAACATAGAAGTTTGTTTCCTACCTCCTAACACTACATCACTGATAGAACCATTAGATAAGGGAATAATAGCAGCGTTTAAAAGATATGCCAAGCGAACTTTTAGTTTTGTATTGAATAACATGAGACAAAATCCTGTTTTCAGTGTTACTGAGAATTGGACAGCTTTTAATATCGCCCATTGCATAATGTTTATCAAAGAAGCAGTGGATGGGCTATGTTCAATATTGAATTCCTATTAGAGAAAGTTATGGTCAGAAGTTGTGGCCGATACGTCAACAGTTCCTGACAAAGCAACAGAAATTGAAGACATTGTAAGAGTTTTACACCAAATTCATGGCGATGGTTTCGACGAGTTGCAACCAAGTGACGTTGAAGAAGTTATAGCTTCTCACGACAATGAACTATCAGAATCAGAACTGCTTGAAATTCTGGAAAATACATCGGATGTCGAAGGCAATACAGACGATGAGATCCTCGACGAGGCAACGACTATTAAGATGACTACTACATTCCTAACGTTAAGTAGTTTACAAAAAATGTATTAACCGCACAGCAGTTACAAGATTTGGTCTATGATGAAGACCATTCACTAGAAAGAAGCCTAAAGTTTTCATATGGTTTGAATCCTATTTAATCCTATTGAATCTGGAAATCAAACACTGTAGACAGCCGTTTTATTCCCAGTTGAGCAGAGCGTCGCAGGATTTATATGCCTGGAGCATCCCAAACACGTTAAATAGTTTCACCTAATCTTGCTGTTTCTGGTCTGCCATATCTTCTAGCGTCACCTATAGATTCAATTTGATCGAAGAAATTTAACTGATAATATTTAATGTTAAAAATTCGTTGAAATCCAATACTGAGATGAAATATTGCTTCTTCCATTTTCAAAATAACCTGTAACGATTTGTGTTCGTTCTACAAGTGAGCACTGTCCCATTTTCAAAACTCCTGAGTTCTTATCTTATTTCACATCAAAAAAGAAAAAGAAATGTCAAATCAAAAATGTAGTATTTGAATTAAAAATGGGGAACCTTATTTTGCGCCATTCTATATTAACTAATACATCAACTTTACTGGAATCATATTAGGGTCACCAGATATTTATTTTTCTAACTATTATTAATATTTCTTTATATTTATTTCTTTATTTATTTCTTTATAGAAATTTGTTACTGATCTGTCTGCAAGTAACAAGCGTATGGAATCATTAGAAGCCGAAGTAAGAGAATTTGAGAGACAAGATCATTCCCAAATCGACAGAGTTCGTGCCCGTTACCGTCAAGTCGAACTCTCTTGGCAGAAATTGAACAGGCTGAAAAGCTCCAAAGAAAAAAGTCTGGAAGGTGCCAGCAGCGTCGAATTATTCAACAAGCTTTGTGACGAAGCAAGGGATTGGATGCTGGAAAAAATGCTTCAATTGGAAAGTGTCGTCTTGGGCCACGATTTGAAAACAGTTCAAGCTCTTCAGAGAAGACACGACAATTTAGAAAGGGAACTGGCTCCAGTAGAGGAAAAAGTTAGCAAAGTCAATCTTTTAGCTAATGACGTTAAAGCAGCTTATCCATCTGAAAGACAAAATGTTGTTGTGAGACAAAAGGAAATCAACGATCTATGGACTAAGGTTAGAGAAAAGGCGGTCGAAAGACGATCTCGATTGGAGAACGCTGTAGGTCAACAGATCTTTACAAACGGCGCCAAGGATCTTCTGAAATGGGTGGCTTCAGTTAAAGAGAGGTTAAATACAGAAAATTTAGTTAAAGATGTACAAACTGCGAAACTAATGATTGAACAACACAGTTATTTGCAACAAGAGATCAGTGCAAAGAGGGATGAGTAAGTATTGCTGATTTTAGTTTGTATCCTGATCTATTTCACATTATGGTTGTTTCAGGTTCGCTCAACTTATAGATTTAGGAAGGAAACTTCTCAAAACTAACCCAGATCTTGAAGAAGTTCGAAGTTATATCGAACGTTTGGAAGCGGAACAAGCAGCTATTGCTCGTGGGTGGAAAGAAAAGGAATACTGGATGCACCAGTGCCTTGAGTTGCAACTCTTCAATAAAGAAGCAGATAATATTGATGCCATTACTTCCAGTCATATGGCATTCTTGGAATTTTCCGATCTTGGAGTAAGTCTTAACGTACACTTACGTACACAAGGATGGATTTCGCGCTAAAAGAACTTTTGGTTTTTTGAAGCCAACCATTCATCAAGACAAATTTTCATTTTTTCGTAAGCATGTAAATGTTGTTCTGAAAATGTGTGGGGCATCGATCAAAATAAGTAGTAGTCCGAATGGGCTAAGTCCGATGAATACGCCGGGTTGGGTAGGACGTCTCAATTAACGTTTGCTAAATAGTTTTTACACTTTTTGCAACATGGTGCCGAGCATTGACATGTTGAAAAATGACTATCGTGCCTTTGGGCCTATTCTGGTCAATATCGATCGCCAGGAATCGTTTCATCCGTTCGTAATACACAGCTCCCTTACCACCCCACCAAATACACAGCAAAACCTTCTTTCCATTTATATTGCACACTGATTGTGATGTTGAAGGCTGGTCCGGGTCTACCAATGATTTTTTGCACTTTGGATTGTCAAAATAGATCCACTTTTCATCACCTGGCACAACTCGCTGCAAAAAACCTTTTCTTTTCTGTCTGGCAAGCAAAATTTCACAAGTGTTTTGCCTTTCATGGTCTCTTTCCTTCAATTCATATGGATCCCATTTTCCTTCATTCTGGATCTCTCCCAATGCAACGTTCGGAACTAGACGATTGGGCAACATTCAATGCTTCTGCCAATTGTTTCAACATATGAGTTGATTCTTCATTCAATCTTGCTTGTAGAGCTGCATCTTCAAACTTTTTTGGCTGTCCTGGGCTCTCCTTGTTCTTTATATTAAAATCACCACTTTTAAAACGTTTAAACCACCGTTCACAAGTTTATCCGGTTAGAGCATGTTCACCATAAGCTTCAACCAACAATCGATAACTTTCAGTAGCTATTTTCTTCAAATGAAAGGTTATTAAACTTCCGCGCAAAACGTCTTTTCTGGTACATAATTCGACATATTCAACGTTTTGAAAAACTATGTTTTTGCACAGTAATAATTTATAACGAACTGACTTTTACTGGCTATGTTTACCCTCCAAATCGCCATAAACGTCATTAGTATATACCAACAAATGAATTAGTAACGCCATCTCTTAGTAAAATCGACATTATTAACTGAAACATCTATTATTTCATACTCTGTTTTGATTGATCATTTGTGCCTTTTAGAACTCCTTGGATGAAGTTGAAGCACTACTTAAACAACACAGAGTATTCTCAAGCACATTGTCAGCACAAGATACACGAATTGACGAATTCGTCAAAATGGCGGAAGCCTTGATTGGGAAGAATCATTATGCTGTTCAGGCGTATGAGTTTTATTCAGTATTTTTTAGGCTTCAGGTTAATTTGTTCAATTTATTTTAGGATTCTCGACAGACGACAGCAAGTATTACAAAGACGACAAGCTGTCAAAGATTCCTGTCAAGAAAGAGCCAAAGCTCTCGAAGCATCCAAGAATTACCAAGAATTCTGTGCTGAGGCAGATGATTTGAAAATCTGGCTGAACGGAAAACTAAGAACTGCTTCCGATGAAAGTTATCGCGACTTAAACAACATCGAAAGGAAATTACAAAAACACGAGGCTTTCGAAAGAGAACTAAAAGCTAACGAAGGCCAGTTGAGAACTGTAAGCAAACTGGGAGCAGCGTTGATAGGTCAAGGCAGTTACCAATCTGGCGACGTGACATTAATACTTCAACAACTGAATGATTCATGGCAGAATCTTCAAGATATATCGCTAGAAAAAACCCGAAGACTAAACCAGGCATTGGCTCAAGAAAATCACAACAAAGAAGTCGAAAGTGTCAAGAACAAATTAAAAGAGATTGATGGAACTATAACTACTGTAAATGTGGGCAGCGATTTGCGTTCGTGTAGAGACCTGTTGAAGAAACAACAAATGTTAGAAGTTGAGATGTCACAAGTGGGTTCACGTGTCACTGGACTGATTGGTCAGAGTCGCGACATGACTGAAGACGGTCACTTTAATTCAGAGACAATCTATAAAGTCACTACGATCAGTCAACAAAAATTGAAAGACCTGAACAGTCCAGTTCAAAGGAGACGCGCAGCTTTAGAAGAGGCTTTGGAATACTACGAATTCGGTTTCCAAATTGATAATGAAATGCAATGGGTTAAAGAGCATATGCCTTTGGCAACATCCGAAGAAGTTGCTAATAATTTGCATCAAGCACAAAGTTTCCATAAGAAAAATATTAAATTACAATCGGAAATGGTCGGACATCAACCTGTAATTGACAAAGTTTTGGAATTAGGCCAGAAATTAATTAAACAAAGACATCCAGAATCTGCTAGTGTAAGTAGAATTTTTCTAGGCTTCAAATCACTTTTTTACAAATTTGGTTTTTTCAGATTAAGCAGCTATGCGACAAAATTTCTGCAAATTGGGCGGAACTTAGGTCATACACTGAAAAGAGGGGCATTAAACTGGAACTTTCCCTTAAAGCTCAACAGTACTTCTTCGAAGCTAGTGAAGTGGAGTCTTGGTTGAATGAAAAGGCAAATATTCTAGCCAGTACTGACTTTGGCAGGGATCGAGATTCAGCTACAAAGTTACTGACCAAACATAAGGTATTATATTTTTTACTTATTACCCTAAATTTTAAGTTACTTTAAGTTTCGGGACTAAATCATTTAAACGTCTGACGATGTTATTAGGCTTTCTTCTTAGGACATCAGCAATATGCGACCATTTTCTTCTCTTTATTTCTAAAGCCTTGCTTTAAGATGTCTTTCTGGTGGGATGCATTCTGGATACTCAATTTTCGATTATTCTCTCACACATATCGCGTGATATATTTTCAATGATGGCCTGAATGTTTCGTTTCAAGGTCAATAATTGTTTGGAGTATATTTCTGTAAATCAGAGATTTTACTTAACCACGCAAAAAAAATATCCAAGGAAACTTCTTGCAATAAATCGATTTTCTGGTGAGATGTGTGACAAGTCGCCAGCACTTATTATTTATCAGTCCAGGCCGAAGAAATTCTATTAGAAAATTCCTATAGTATTCATCATTAACACTAACACCATTTCCCTCATCGTCTTCAAAAAAATAATATCCTATCACTCTTTTAACCCATAAACAACAACAAACAGGAACTTTCTGAGGATGATGAAGTTGAATCACTTGAGGATTTTCACTGGCTCAAATTCTGCAGTTATGTCCGATCAATAACCCATTAAGGCAAAAATGCACTTTATTCCCCAAATTGGGGGTCGCCTTCCAGCTGCTCTAAATTAATGCATCGAGTATCTTTCCATAGTAAACTGAGAAAATGTATTGGACACAACAGTGTATGAGTGACATTTATATTTCAAGCAGTGTTGCCGCTATTATGCTTCAATGTTTTGACACTCTTATTGGAATACTCTTTATAACCTATGCAGTTGCTCTGGGACTAGAGTGATCACTGATTTTTTTTATTTTTTAATTTTGCAGGCATTAGAACTCGAACTTGACACATACAGCAACATAATATTAGAAATGGGGCATGGTGCAAATGCTATGATCAAGTCAGGACATCCCGACGCAAAACTAATCGGTGAGAGACAATCCAGTCTGGAACGTTTGGTTAGATCTTTACAGAGGAAAGCAGCAATCAGACAACAACGATTAATGGAGTCACTCTTCCGACACGAGTACTTCTTGGAATCAGACGAATTGGAGACGTGGATTGCAGAAAACTTGCAACATGCATCATCAGAAGATTATGGTCAAGATTATGAACACCTCTTGGTAATATAATGAATTAAACATTTTTTATTGTTAATAAATTTAACTGTTTATTTTAGTTGTTGAAGAGCAAATTTGACGATTTGAAACACAGAATAGAAGCGGGAGCTGAAAGATACAAGCAGTGTGAGCTACTAGCTCAAAAACTTTTAGCTAATGATAATTCCTACAGTTCAGACATCCAGAACAAGCAGGGAAGTCTTGAGTAAGTCCTGATTTGTATTAAAGGTTTTCATATTATGTATTCTAACTATCACATTTCCCCACATGTCAATGCACTAACTTTCATTATATGAAAAGAGCAAATCTAACATTTCACTCAGAAAAATCCTTTTGATTTTTTGTTTAATTATTCTGTAAGCACCATATTGTATTGTAATAATCACATTCTTACCTGGTGTTGGTACTAACGTGTTTTAGAACTGACGGACCTTCGGAAGCATGCCAAGATGTACAAAAACGTCACCAAGAAGTCAGGTAACATGCACTATTTGTTTTCATCTCGGGTATTATTTGTTGGTATTGTCTTTTAATATGTAGTAGAATATGATATGGGCATTGGTGTTAATTCTACTATTGGATTCATTTAATCTCTTATATATACCATCTATAAGAATAATCCAAATTAATACATCATTATTCTTATGGTAAACAAAACTTTAAGTCTATATTCGAATCATTAAGATCAAAGACACACAAGACATCAGTACATTCAAATCTCATATAATGAGATTCAAATGTATGTTGAGTTCTTCAATCGAAGGAATCGGAAAAAGTCAGACGGTTCCATTTCTGGTGAATATCGTGCTTGTAGAACGGAGTTTGTTTGATTTTTAACAAAAAATTGCGGAGTAATTGTTATGGTGTTCGATGATTCGTTATCGTGATGTAAAAACTATGAATTCTTTTGACATAAACCCATCCAAATTCACATGTAAACAGTTATTTGGCATAGCTTTATCGCCAAGATACTTTCTTAACATTTGTTATGCATAAGCACACGAATTTTCGTTTTTTAGAAAAAAATTAATGGAAATCATAAATTTATCCGTTTAAAAACAGTTAAAAAAAGCGCCATAATTTTTTAACAAGCAAGATGATATGAAACTTTGGTCAGATGCCAAGGACGGTCATACCAACTTAAAAAACAAATTGTATCGATGGAGGAGAAAAACATGGAGGGAAACTTTATAAAAATTTGGGAATTAGTTCCACCGAACTATCGGTGAAATGAGATAATTAATAATTGAGTTGAAGTACTGAAAATTACAATTAGAATATTTGTGTCACAAATAGTAGTTTATAGGACAAGATGTTGATTAAAAATGCAAAATTTTTAATAAAATAAAATGATGTAATACAAGGTGTCCCATAACTTATCTGCCATAGAGCAACTGGTGATAGTAGAGATCAAAATAAGAGATAATTTATTAAAATCAATAAAATTGAGATAATTTAAAAATGGTTGAAAATATCAGGTTCGAAATCGGGGTAGTTTAGTTTTCAAAGGTAAGAAATCCGAATTTGGTACTAGTTTGAGCCTCTACTTGAAAATTAACTCGCTCATATTTTTTTACTCTATAAAGCTGGGAATATTTTGACTTCAAAATAGAGAAGAGTCATAATTTCTCCGTAAAAAAGGTACCCTTGGTCAATATCGATATCTCAGGCCGTTTGCGAGATATTCGTGTTCGAATATTTCATTACACATCTTATCGATCGCTAAAAAATATGCAAATCACAAAGTGTGCCTTGAATGTTGTGTACATATTATTACGTCTCGTTGACAACTGTCATTGTTTTTGATATCTCCTATTAAACGTAGGTGGAAACAGGTTTCTTCATTCTTGAGTTGGTATTAAATAATTTGTAATAAATGCTCAAACTTATCAGTTTCCTAACCGTGATTTAACGGATATGCTCTGCGTTTATGCCCAAGTAAATTACAATAGTTGCGCTGCAGTTAGGAGGTATGAAGAGCTCTACCCAACCAGAATCATCCCAGATCCAAAATCAGTTCGCTAAACAGGTTCGTTTTATTACAACAATCCTGGTGGATGACCGAAACGTATAACGGTAGAACAAGAAGAGCACATTTTGGTTATTATCGCAGAAAATCCTGAACTAAGCACTAGGCGTTTGGAGGCATCTACAGGAATTAGCAAATCTACTGTTTCAAGAGTAATAAAGAAAAATTGTTTTCCTATCATTTTTCGCTTGTTCAAAATTTATTGCCACAAGATTTGCCGGCTTGATCAGAATTTTGTCAAAATCTACTACATAAAAAAACGACGATTCCTGTTCCTGTTCATGTTCCCGAAAAAGATATTGTTTACTGACAAAGCAACTTTTACCAGATGCGGAATTTTTAACTGGCCAAATAATCATTATTACATCAGAAAATCAGCATCAGAGACCGTTTCTGACAGTCAGGATTCGGCGCAGTAACTAAAAACCATTCCAGCCATCGTTACTGCGCCGAATCCTGATTGTGAGAAATTGTTTCTGACGCTACTTAGAACAACTCGATTATCGATAATTTTTTAATCGGCCCATGTGAGCTTCCGCGAAGACTGAATGGAGATCAATATGTGCTGTTTTTAGAAAATGATTTATTAGACCTTTTGGACGGTATACCTCTAAACTTAAGACAAGACATGTGGTTCATGCAAGATGGAGCGCTACCGCATTTTACTGTTGCAGTGCGAAATCATTTGAATCAACGTTTTCCAGACCGATGGCGGTGGTGAGTTTCCTTGACCACCTCGCAGTCCAGACATTAATCCGTTAGACTTTTATTTGTGGGGTCATATGAAGTCTTTAGTTTACCATGATGAAATCAATACACGATACGAACTTTTACATAAAAAATCAACAAGAGGCCAATGTTATTACAAATGAAGAAAATATATTCTCATATGTGAGGCGTCACTTAATAAAGAGCCTGCGAAAGTATATTGAAGTAAACGGTGAACACTTTCAACACCTATTGAAGTAAATTTCAAAAAATTGTTATTTTAAATAAAGTCCGCTGTATATTTGACCTTTTAATGGTTTTTTTTCCTAGTATTTAAGGCACACTTTGTGAATTGCAGAATATCTCGCGAACGGCATAACATATCGATATTGACTAAGGGTATCTTTTTTACGTGGAAATTATGACTTTTCTCTATTTTGAAGTCAAAATATTCCCGGCATTATAGGATAAAAAAAGCGCCCTCTAGGAACTAGGCTCAAACTAGTACCAAATTCGGATTTGTCACCTTTGAAAACCCAACTACCCCGATTTTGAACCTGATATCTTCCACTGTTTTTAAATTATCTCCATTTTTCGAATATTCACTTTCACTTTCAACATCCTGTATCTTTTTAATAACTAACATTTGCCAACATATTTATTTACTAAATCCTGTTATTTTCATCAGTTGCTCTATCACAGATAAGTTATGGGACACCCTGTGTATTCTCGTTAGTAATGTAATTATTTCAATATTAAATTTCCCGATATTAACAAAATATATTTATGTAGGAAATCGTGGGAACAGCTGCATGAACAAGTAAAACGCCGAGAAGAACGACTGAATGCTGCCGGAGAGATTCACAGGTTCCACAGGGATGTTGCCGAGGCACTGCAACGCATACAAGCCAAGAATGCTGCCTTGGGTTCAGACTTAGGCAGAGATTTGAACTCGGCCTTAGCTCTTCTTAGAAAGCACGAAACTTTTGAGAACGAACTTGTGGTACTCGAAGCTCAACTGCAGGTATTGGTTGAAGACGCCTCCAAACTATTGAACATTTATCCCAAAAATAAAAACAACATTCAACAACAACAGGGATTAGTTGTAAGTGCATGGAATAGTCTGAAAGAACGTGCGGACCAAAGGAAAGATCAGCTGCAAGCAAGTGTGGATCTACAAAAATTCCTTGCACAAGTGAGAGACCTTACCAGCTGGGCTACCAATTTAAGGCTATCTATTGGAGCGGATGAGAAAGTCAGGAGTGCCTCGAGAGCCCAAATACTAAAAGCCGAGCACGAAGCGCTTAAAGGAGAAATTGATGCTAGGGAGGGCGATTTCCAATTAGCCACAGAAAATTTGGCTGCCATGGAACAAACTGGACACTATGCCGCACAGGAAGCAATGGAAAAATATAAAGTTTTAATCCAAGAACGCGATAAACTATACAGAGCTTGGCAAATGAAGAAGATTCACTTGGAGCAGTTGTGTGATTTGTACGTATTCCTAAGAGAAGCTAAACTAATAGAAGACGCTACCAATAGCCAAGAAGTATCCTTGTCTAAACTTGATTTTGGCGAAACAGTAGATGATGTCACCCATCAACTCAAAAAACACGAAGAATTCGAAAAGTTAATTGCCATTCAAGATAAAAACCTGGAAACTTTAGTTCAATCAGGGACGAAGCTGTTAAGTCAAAATCATTTCGACAGCGAACAAGTATCAAGAAAGCTCACCGAAATCAAATCGAAGAGAGAAAGGGTCCACTATTTGTGTGTCCAAAAGAAACAGCGCTTATTAGACGAATTACTTTACGTGGAATTCATAGGCGATGTGGTTGAGGCCATGCACTGGATATCTGAAAAACAGAAGAAGTTAGATTTGGAGGGTAAAACCGGTGATGATGTCACACTAGATATTAAAATCAAAGCACTTCAAAGATATCAAGCGTTCTATGCAGAAGTATCTGCCAATGTTACTAGAATTGAGGAGATTCAAACAAACGGGCAGAAATTGATAGCTAAAGGACATAAAGCTAGTCCCGATATTCAAAAGCGATTAAACGAACTTCAGCACGCTTGGACACTATTCATTAGGGAAGTCAACTTGAGAAAGAAGGGATTAGAAGAAGCGCAAGATATTCTAGAATTTACCACTTTGCTCGAGAAGATGGAGGCATGGATTCGAGAAAAGGAAGTGATGATACTAGCTGGAGACACAGGTAGAGATTACGAACATTGCCAAATGCTTCAACGGAAGTTAGATGATGTCGACAGTGATATGAGAATTGACGACGCCAGAATCAAAACCATCAACACCCTATGTGAAAAACTATCACGTCAAGGTCAAATTGAAGTCGTTAAAAGAAGAGATGACTTCATTTTCAAATGGCAATCGCTTCAAGGTGCTTTAACAAATTATAGAAATAAACTGGCGGCTGCTTTAGAAGTCCATCTTTTCGATCGTGACATCGACGATACTGCCGACAGGCTCAACGAAAAATCTAAAGCCATGAGCATCGAAGACGTGGGCAAGAGTTTGGGAGCTGTTGAAACGCTTTTGAGGAAGCACGATGCTTTGGAAACTGATATTGTAGCTGTTGAAACTAAAATACGTACCGTTCACCAAATGGCAGCTGATCAGCTTATTAGAAGATATCCTCACAGCGACAAACATATCAGGAGTAGGCTTAGTATTTTGGAGTCGTTACTTCTTAAACTAACCACTATTAAGACGAAACGTAAGGAACTTCTTCAGAGAGCTTACTTCCAGGAGAAATTCAAAGCAGACTTTAGAGAACTGGAAATTTGGGTAAGCGAAACGGTTAAGAGAATGCAAGCATATGATAAACCGAATAGTATCTCGGATGCCAAAGCTCTACTTGAACTCCACGATGAGCTTAAAGCAGAAATTAACGGACGCTACGGGGCATTTAATGCTCTGATTTCTAAAGGTGGCAAATGTGGGGAAAATGACTATCCCGGAATTATAGATTACGTTGGTAGACTACAACAATTGCAAGGAAATATTGAACTGTCGTGGGAACAAACCAAACAAGAACTTACGCATGAATACAACATCCAGAGTTTCAAGGAACAAGTAAACCAACTGAACAATTGGTTCTCTATTAAGGAAGCTTTCTTGAATAATGACGATTTGGGTGATACACCAAGAGCAGTTGAAACTTTGTTAAGAAAACACGCAGATTTTGAAGTCATGTTACAAAAACAATTGGTAAGAGTGGATGATTTATCTGCGATCGCTTATAAGATCACATCATTGAAATCAAGCTCGGAAGTTTCCACCAAACTAAAGGCAGTTATAAGCCGGAAAGATCGTTTGCTTGAAAAAAGCGCCGAACGTAAAGAGATGCTGCTTAAATCTAGAAGTCTACAGAAGTTCCTGCACAATATTAACGATGTTGAGGTCTGGCTTAGTCAGAAATTAACTATAGCCGGCGATGAGAACTACAGGGACGCTAGCAACCTCCAAAACAAAATACAAAAACACGCTACGTTTGAAGCCGAGGTGGTTGCCAGTGGGGAACGAATTCAAAACGTTGTTGAAGAAGGCAAGGAATTGATTGCTAGTACTCATTATGCTGCAAAGGAAATCGGTGTAAGGCTTGATGAATTAGAAAACGATTGGAAACATTTGTTAGAATTGTCTCACCTGAAACGCGATAGATTAAACGAAGCTTATCAAGCTCTCCTATTCATCCGTTCAGTTGAAGAATTTGAACTCTGGTTGTCTGACATAGAAGTTCATGTTAATTCTACAGAGACTGGCAAAGACTTAGCTTCAGCAAGTAGTTTGTTGAAGCGACACATTGCCTTAGAAAAAGATATACAGCAACATCTGGATAACTGCGAACAGATCCACGAGGCATCTGAACAGTTCACCAAGAGCGGACATTTTATGAGCAAACAAATTCGCGAAAGAGTCGAAGCAGTTCTTACCCGTTACCATCAATTGAAAGAACCCTGTCAAATTCGCAGAGATCTTTTGGAATCATCAGCTATGCTGTACCAGTTCACCAGAGATGTTGACGATGAGCTTCAGTGGATTTCAGAACGTGAAGTAATTTGTTCTTCCACTGACTTGGGTAATAATTTATCATCAGTCCAGAGCTTGCACAAAAAACATCAAACTGTAGAAGCTGAATTAGCTTCAAGAGAACCGATCGTTTCTAATTTGGTATCTAGAGCAACTAATCTGACTAGAGCTAATCATCCTTTGGCAACAATAATCAGAGATAAAGCAACTCTGGTCCAAAGCCAGCTGACACAAGTGCGAGATTTGGCTAGCATTAGAAGATTGAGACTTCAAGATGCATTGGAAGCACACACTGTAAGTATTTTGTCACGCATTCTAATGATTATTCTAAAATTTTGTTGCTTCGTCTTCAGTTCTATCAAGAAGTATCCGAAGCTCTTACATGGATAAACGAAAAACGACCATTTTTGGCCACCAAAGAAGTTGGAAAGGATGAAGATTCCGTAGAGTCACATCAACGAAAATTAGAAGCTTTGTCTTTAGAAATTAAGACTTTCAAGATGACCGTTGATAAACTTAAAGATATGGCCAACAGATTGATAGAAAGAGAACATTTCGATTTTGAAATTATTGGAGAGAAGAAGGTAACATTTCAATTTTATTAATATTTGCTAGGGTGTAACAAAATTATTTGCATTTATTCCTTTGTTTATCCAGAACTTATTAAAGGATTATACCTCACTCCTCAGAGGTTTAATCTGATTTCAATTTTTTGTGAGTGTTAAAGTGATTCTGCTGTGAAATATTCAGTCGACGGTTTTTCACAAAAACTTTTAAATGAGTAAAATACATCGTAAAATTAGGGCAGTTTTAACCACTCGTTTGTTGCGTCGGAATTTGGGAAATAAGTAGTCGCGTGGGGTGTATTGACGCCCCAAACAAAAAATTGTTAAAAAATATAGATAATACTAAAAATAATTTTTTTGTCTTTAATAATATCTTCTTTTAGGCGATTCTTTACATAATTAATCGAGTTTTATTAAGAAATATGCATAAAATAAAAAAATATCGAGGATTATTCGTGGTATAATATTTTATTTTATATTTATTGAATTGAATTATTTTAAATAAATTATCGAAGAGAAAGGTATAAAGAAGAGAAATCGACGATTAGAATAGAAAAAAAATTATTTGGCACCTTATTCGAGCATCTTGAAAATTGCACTCTTGATGAATGCTCATATACATTTTAAGTACATTAACATAATAATAACAATTCTTTTAACACAAAACATCAGCAAATATATTTAAAAATAACATCACAGATGTTATTTAACAAATTTAAACTATAAGAATTGTAATAAACATTTTTAAATAAATAAATTGAAAATGTACGGTCGATAAACGTTATAGTATTAATCCTCTGCGGTTCTAAGTTGAGAATCACATTTTTCACATATTGAAATCATATGTCTTTTGCACATTGGTACTCTGGCAACTCTTCGTCTTTATATCACGATTTCTTGGACATACAGAGCAGCGAACTGCTTTATCGAGTTCTTCTTTTCTTGTGAGTGGAAGGCATGGCAGGGATAAATAATTGGCAGAATTTTTGCGTAAATCTTTAGATAAATATCTACTGAAGGCTCGCTTTTTTATCTCATCTCTAACTAGAGAAAGTCCTACTTCTTTTAAAAATTTTCGACGATTCATTTTATTATCAATATTATTGAAATGATAAATAACAAAGCCGTTCAAGCAAGCAATATCAACTAGGTGAAAAAATATTTTTAGTGGATATCTTCGAGTCGGTCTGGAACATGAAAATGTACCAATCATTTGGTCTACAGTATCAACAGCTCCTTTTGTTGAGTTATAAAACATAACCATTTCAGGTTTATTCGTTGTACTATCGATATCATCACTTGTATGCACACTTGAAACTACTAGAACGTTTTTTTACCTTCTTTGGTACATATGACACAACTGTCATATTTTCTTTAAATCCAAATTGACTAGAGCATTGAATTAGTAATGTCTACAAAAGATAGCGGCAATTCTCTTTTATTGGAACGAAGCGTTCCTACAACAGTTAGATTTTTTGAGCGAAGATCTTCTACCAATGGAATACTACAGAACCAATTATCAATTGTTAAATTTCGTCTAGTACCTTCTACTGTTCCTATGTTACAACATCTCTACCAGATTATGATGTGAGTATGGCCCTTCAGGATGTGTTCCTGCATAAATTTCCATTTTTGAGGTATACCAGGTTCGAGAATCCGCCATGGAAAAGATTTTTAAGCCGTAGCGGGCTGGCTTGCTTGGAATGTACTGTCCAAATGAACATCGTTCTCGAAATGGTACTAATAGCTCATCAATAGTAACATATTCACCAACGGAATAATACTTTTCATAATTATTAATAAATATCTAGAAAATATCACGTATTGGTGCTAATTTATCTAATTCTTTTCTTGATGCTCGATTTCTGTAGTCATCAAATCATAAGCAGCGTAGCAGAAATTGAAATCTTCTCGTATTCATTATCATTCTAAAAACTTCTATACTGCTCAGCTATGGTTCACACTGCTCAGCTATGGTTCAAAAAGATCCGGGAGGAAAGACATGAATTTTGAATAATGTCTGAATGATTGTGGCGTGTTCATATATTTCTTTCCTTTATTTGGGTTTTTCGCCACTATCTAAAACTCAAAAATGAGAACAGGTATTTTTGATATTTTTTGAGTTTTGGATAGTGGCGAAAAACCCAAATAAAGGAAAGAAATATATGAATTTTGAAGTTAGGGGAAGATCACATAGTCCACGGTTTCTGACAATGTTTTAAGAGATGCTGTGGTTGCAGATATTTGAACAAGCACTAGGAATGATGCCAGAAAGCTATAGAAGCATAACTAAATATCTCAAAAAAGCAAATACTTTTGTTAAACCCTAGTATAACTTAAAAAAATAGTGTATATATTTTTTTTGCATACAAGATCTTTAAAAATTGCGCTTTATCAAATTGTTTATAAAATATCCTTCAAATCTATGTATCTTCTGATGAAAATAAAATAGTTCAACATAAAAAAACTTTAACTCTCTTCTTCTTCTTCGTATTCTTCTTTACAGACGATTCGTAACATATGGAAACTCATTCAGTTCGCGTACTTTTCGAACTCGCCAGCGTTCTCTATTTCTGGTTTTCTTGGTTGAACAATATTGGAGAGATGGACCAGTTAGGTCTTTAGTTTGTCTATCCATCTTTTTCGAGGTCTGCCGTCTGATCTAGAATCTCCATCCCTCCCTGTACCATCAGTCTTCAATGTGACCGAAGAATATTTGTATTCGTTCATAAATAACGTGGGATAGCGTTGTGGGTTCATTAATTTCTTGAATAACAGAGGCCTTTGTTCGTCTGGCATTCCACAGAATACCAAGGACCCATCTCCAGCACCAAAGTTCAAAAGAATGAAAAAATGCTCTTGAGGTTTACTTTTTTAAGGGTCCATATTTTAGTGGAATATGGCAATACTGGAAAAGCCTTTGAATATTCAAAGAGAACTTCTACTAATATTGACACCACTCGTCGAATCCTCGAGAATTGATATTTTGAAATAAACATTGTCATACATGGAAAGATCATATATAAGTTTTGTATAACATTGTATAATTTTTTATATTTGAGTATGTATTACATTGAGTCTCTTTGATTTTTCTTAGTTTTTCATTAATTTTTAAGCTAACTGTATAAGCTTTACTCAGAACTTTACGTTCTGAACATACATATCCATTCATGGTGCAAATACAATTTTTACAGTTAAATTGAATATAACCTATAACCTTGCCCCCGTAACATTCTCATGGCACCTTAGAAATAATTTAATAGAAATATTTTGTTTATTTACATTTACATTATTATTTTTTAAAAACTCAAATTGATGCTTTAGCACCTCGAACTTGAGCTGAATTGAACCGAATGTAATTTTTGAGAAAATCTAGGATGATAAAAATATCCACACCAGGTATATTATCAGAATTGGCCTTTATGAATCCTTTGTTTTTTGCACTAAACTTCAATAATTTTGAGAGTATATACACAGATAGAAGCCGTTGACAGACCTTACGTGAAAACACTTCAACATAATGACGTCACAAACATGGCAGCCAATCGTGGCATTTTTGTAGGCACGTGATTTTAAAGTTTATAAATTTTAATTCATTTATAATTAATTGCAAATATTTTTTAAAGTTTTTCGTGTTTTTTTTAGTTAAGTTTTAAAATAAAGTACAAAAATCGATAATCCTGAGATCGACCATTCATCTAGCTACAATCCGGTGTCCTACACTTTCTGGCATAGGTTGTGAAACATGTCTACCCCTACATCTCACATTGGTTTAATTATTTCTGCGGTAACTCCATCCAAAGCTGAGGCTTTATCATTTTTTAGATTGCATATAGCATTTTTGATATATATATTTTTAAGATATTAGGTTCATGTTTTTCCAAATTAGGTATGCTAGAATTATCAGTGAAGAGTTTGCTGCAATAGTCTTTTCATTCGGTTAACATTCTATCGATATCTGATATTTTTTTTGGGTATTCTGTATTATCCACGTACACGGTATATATTTTCTTATTATACTGTACCCACTAGCAAATTAAAAATAATGTACTGGTTGAATAGTAATTAGTATTAAAATTGCTCAGTTGCCTCTAATTTGTTTGTCTCGAAAATTATAGCAGGTTGAAAATTGTCAACACTTCGTGGTATGATTTTTCTACTATTTGCTTATTCTGATAATACTTTTATTTTACAGCGACGCTTGGAAATCGAATTTAATGAATTGAGCAAATTGGTATCGGAAAGAGAAGTACGTTTGGACGAGGCATTGCAATACTTCACGTTCATCCACGAATGTAACCAAGTTCAAGAATGGATGCGCGATCAGACCAACAAGACGGACTCTGACGAATACGGTAACGATCTGGAGCATGTGGAACTTCTGATTCAAGCATTCGAAACCTTCCACGCCAGTTTGATAAATAGTGAACCACGCGTTACCCAATGCATTGATAATGGCAACGTTATAATAAGCGCTAAGAGCAGCTACAGCTCCGACGTCCAACAGAGAGTGATCGAATTACAAAATGCCTGGGCTGACCTCATTGAGTTGGCTAATGCGAGGAAAGAAGCCCTTGCAGGGGCCAAACAGGTGCACTTGTTTGACAGAACAGCAGAAGAAGTCATTTCCTGGATTCAAGAAAAGGAAGCGGATTTACTTTTTGGAGCTTATATACCAGATTCCGAAACCATCCAGCAATTGCTGAGAAAGCACCAGGCTTTGGAAACGGAAATGAAGGCTATTAGAGATCGGGTTGATTTTATCGAACAAGAAGGTGACCGATTGATATCCGAATTCCCCGATACCAAGGAACACATCGATGACAAGAAATTAGATACGATAACTGCTTGGAAGGAACTTCAACTTAAAGTAGAAAGGGAAAGAGACTATCTTCTTCAAGGCGAACAACTACAAACCTACTTTGATGAATATCAAGCCCTTTTGTAAGTATATATGTATGAAATTTTGTCTTTTTTGCTGTTCCATGAAAAGTTTTTTTTCAAATATCGTAGAAATATTTATATTTCATATGATATGATTCCAAAATTATTCTTCAAAAGATTTAGAACTAAATACAAGTTTTGTATAATGTACTGTTTTTAACTTCTGGAAGTGCGTTTCGCCAACCATGTTAGCATCATCAGGAGATGATTCAGTCTAATGCAATTCAATGAAATTGAATTATCCCCTGAAGATTCTAGCAAGAATAGCAAAACGAGTTTAATGGTAAATCTATTCAAGTTTGCATTAGCTATATTTGTACATAGTAGTTATTTTTTACCTGGATTGAAACATTAATCTTATTATTATTTATTACTTTGTTAAATTGTATATAATTAATTCTATTTAAAGGGCTTGGATTAATGAGATGCTTGCTAAAATAACAACCCCAGATTTACCTCAAGATTATATCGAAGCTGGTCTTCTTATCGAGAGGCACAAGGAATACAAGGGTGAAATCGAAAGTCGTTACCAAGTGTTCTCCAACTTTTATGCCACCGGGCAAGCGTTCGTCGAGAAAGATCATCCACTATCTCAGGACATCGAAGACAAGATCGTCATTTTACAACAACGAATGGAACTGCTGGGTAATATTTGGAACCAAAGAAATGTTATTTACGATATGAATCTGGACGTACAAATATTTAAACGCGATGCAACCACTTTAGAAAACTGGTTGATACTTCGAGAAAGTGTCCTGAAAGATTCTAAAGTCGGTGAGAGTATAACTCAGGTACGATAATCTTGTATCAGTGCGAGTGCTATTTTGAAATTTATTGTTTATATATATAGGTGGAAGAATTAATTAGAAAACACGGTGATTTTGAAGAAACGGTCAAAGCTCAAGAGGATAAATTCGAGGCTATCAAGAGAATAACACTGCTGGAACAAGCATTCAAGCAACAATTAAAACAAGAAGAATTGGCTCGCATAAATGAGAAGGAACGTTTAGAACAAGAACGATTACAACAACGAAAACGTCTGGAAATGGATCGAATTACTAAACTTAGACAACAAGAATCCGGTGAAAGACCTGACGACGATATTCCAGGTGGGATTGTCCTTCTTGTGTTTTTAATTAGCTACTTATATGAATTTTTGTTTTAGATGATCAATTAAATGGTACTTCCCACATGGGTCCTCCTTCAAATGCATCATCACCTTCTTCGAATATTTATGGACCTCCACGAACTCCGCTATCATCCCACTTAGGGCCAGCACCCACACCGCCACCTCCAGCTTCTGGTATTTTTGTTTTACAAAGAGTGTAATGCAATTTATTATTCTTTATTTATTTATTTAAAGGAAAACCCACTGTTGCATTAAGAAAAACCAATTCTTACGCCCACATGCTTGATAGAGACAGACTACGTCCACTGGTGAAGAGGGCAGAGAGTCTTAAAGATTCTCAAGGTGCCAAACCTGTAAAGAGAACACCATCGTTTACTACTAAGAGGAGAGGTTCTATTAGATCAAAACATTCTGGTAAGTAAATATTTGATTTGATAAAGAAGGTATACGAACACAAAGTTGTTTGCAGTTATTGCAAATTTTTCATTGTAATAAATTTTTATTGTAAAAAGCCCTCGTATTTATCCAGTAAGAGTGTCAGAACTCAGTAGCGGCTCGTGGGTTTTTAAAGTGGGAGGGTGTAAAAGAAAATAGTGCTGCTGAAGATTTTTTTTGCTTTTTGGTAAATTATTTGTGACGTCTCTAATTTTTTATTCAAAATATTATATTGCCATTTGAATTTTTAAAGGAACTTTTTGAATTAACTGTAATTGATCATACAAAATATCCATATATAATGTGGCACAACCTTTGCAAAAAAATTTAACCAAAACAAAAAAACCTCGTCCTCCAGCCATTTGAGGAACCCAGCGGCTTGCAAGGTAGTTTCTGTATTATATTTTTTTGTTTCTCCTTGTTGGATATTCTCAAAACATGTCTGAATTTCTTCTTTCAACCTAAAAATCATGGCTATTGTATGGGATTGAGCAGTTCAACGTGTTTCAAACTTTTCTTGCAATAAATCGATTGTGTGGCGAGATGTGTGACAAATCACACCGACTTGTTGAAAGAAAACATTGTTTATATCCACATTTATCTGTTCAGGCCAAAGATATTCTGTTAGCATAATTCTATAGCGTTCACAATTAACAGTCTTTACGGTCTTTTACGGATTGATTACCGTCGATTTTCGGATAATCTTCAGTTCAATAACTGCACCAAACACTGTGGGGGTCGCCTTCCAACTGCTCGTGCAATTCGTCTATGAGTCAACAATGAGTTTAGACTGTCGTCTATGAGTGACATTTACATTTCAAACAATGTTGCCGCTGTTCAAAGTTCTGACACTCTTATTGGAAAAATCTTTATGTATATACAGGATGTAAGGGAAAGAACTTACCCAAATTTAACCAACAATTCTTTACGTCATTTTGAACAAAAAGTTTCCTTGAAACATCTATCAGAACTTTTTAAAATTTTCTTTAAAATTGACAACGTCACATCGTCTTTTTGGATACCAAATGTCAGAATTCAGTTTTTTGTTTGATCTGGTATTTATTGAAAAATAATGTAATATTTTTATAGCCATTTATTCCATACGTTTCAGCATAAATTTCATTTATTTTGTTACAAAAAAAAAAGAAAAACTTAAGACATTGTTGTTGTTTAATGTCAAAGTTGAAATTACTAGCACTAATGTTTCACACCATAACACGTTTTAAACGATTCACGTCACACTAAGCCATCACATACACATTATTAATTGTTTTATATAACAGGATTATTTTTTTTTAATTATATAAATTTAACTGAAGTACGATTCTTGATAGAAATTCAATTTAAATAAATAAGCAAAGATTAACATCTAAAATTTCCACTATATTTAAAATTATATGTATTACAATTGTTTGTATGTATTGTAAATTACATATACATAAAAAGTTACCTAATTATTTTCTAAAAATTTAGTTAAAACAAACGATATAAATATTGCTTTCAAAACAAACAATAATCTTGGACGTCTCATTAAAAAGAATTAAATTAGAACAAATCAACTCTATAAATCAGGAATTTATTTGTTTGAGTGCGGTCGTGTCCAAAAGTCTATATTGGACAAACAGGAAGATCTTTCTCTACTAGGCTCAATGAACATAAAATAAGTTACTAGTTTTAACTAAACAATAAAATAATTCGCATTATGCTAACCACTTTATGTTAGAAAATCATACTTTCGATGATGAACATATATCTTTTAGAGAGCCTAGAAATTAATAAAAGGAAAAATTTAGATATTTTGCTAAATGACCAGCTAGGCTTGGTTCACCGTTATTAAACTTATATTGCCCTTCTAGACGTTGAAAAAATGAATTTCCCCACTATCATATTTTATCGTATTTTTAGGTCGACGGATAGTATAGGTTGTAATTACTTTTCTTAGTTCAACTTAGTTTGTATTTGGAAAAGGCATTGTATGTCGAAACAGTTATTATACATACATTTTTAAAAATAGTGGAAATTTTAGATATTAATCTTGCCGCCACTTTGAAACAATACTCTTTATCAAGGGGATCATCTCAATTACTCTATGTGACGTTGCCAGTTTTGCTTTGCCTGATGTTATTTATTCTTCTTCTTCTTCATGTCCCCTCTCCGGTCCGGAGTTTGGCAATCATGTTAGCTATTTTGATCTTGGACACTGCCGCTCGGAACAGTTGGTTGGAGTTGCAGTTGTACCATTCTCTCAAATTACGTAACCAAGACATCCTTCTTCTACCGATGCTTCTCCTGCCCTGGATCTTTCCTTGCATAATTATTTGTATCAGTTGGTACTTCTCTCCGCGCATGACGTGACCCAGATATTGTAGTTTACGTCGCTTCACGTCTGCCAGCAGCCCATTTTCTTCCTTATTCACGCGATTCAGAACTTCCTTGTTTGTTACTTTCTTGGTCCAGGCGATTCTTAAGACCCTTCTGTACATCCACACTTCAAAGGATAGCAGTTTATTCTGTGTATATTTGTTTAATATCCATGCCTCCATTCCGTAGAGGAGTACAGAGCAGACGTAGCATTTTATTAGTCTTAGTTTAAGAGTCAGCGACAAATCTTTGCTACATAAGACGCCTCTCAATCTTACGAAAGTACTTCTTGCCTGTTCTATTCTAGCAATAATTTCCGGTGTATTGTCGTTGTTGTCATTTATTGTTGTGCCCAAATACCGGTATTTTTTTACTCGTTCTATTTGCTCCCCCTGAATACGCAATTCTGCATTATTGATGTTTTTCTTTGTAATGACCATGAACTTTGTCTTTTTCGTGTTCAAGCTTAATCCGAGGTTTTCGCTTGCCTTTCTTACTTTTTCCATTACTCTGTTCAGGTCCTCCATTGATTCTGTCATTACAATGCTGTCATCAGCATATCTGATGTTATTGATTGGTATTCCGTTCACTATTATGCCGGCTGTTTCATCCTCAAGTGCTTCATTCATAATGTTTTCAGAATATAAATTGAACAATGTTGGAGACATTATACATCCTTGTCTTACGCCTTTCATAATCTCAATTTCCTCTGAGTTGTAGTTGTCAATGCTTACCACTGCCTTCTGATTGTAGTATAAGTTATAGATTATTCTTATATCTCGCGTGTCTACACCTTTGTCTTTCAGCAATTTTATCATGATGTCATGTTTGACATTATCGAAAGCTTTGTTATAGTCGATAAGACATATGTATACATCTTTATTTACATCCAGGCTTCGTTGCATAAGTATATTGTATGCTACCAGGGCTTCACGCGTTCCTAGGCCCTTTCTAAAACCAAATTGCGTGTTACCTATATGTTCCTCTAACTTTGAATATAATCTGTGGTGTATGATCTTCAAAAATAATTTCAATGTGTGTCCCATGAGACTAATTGTCCTGTAATCTTCACATTTATTAGCTTTGTTTCTCTTAGGGATGGTTATGAACGTGGAGACAAGCCACTCCTTTGGGATTTTACCAGTTCTGTATATTTCATTAAACAGTCTCTGTAACACTTTCAAATGTTCGTCCTCTAGGAGCTTGAGGAGTTCTGTTGGTAGATTATCTGGTCCTGTTGCCTTGCCCGTCTTCATATTTTGTAATGCATATTTTATTTCTGCAGTTGTTATTATTGGACCACTGTCTTCTTCAGCCGGTTCCTCTGACTGTCCTGATCGTGTGTCCGCGAAAAGGGATTTCGTGTAATTCGTCCATGTTACAAGTTTGTCCTTTATGTCTGTTATAATTAGACCCTTCTCATCCACTAAAAATGATCTTGTTCTTTTCCTTTGATACCCCGTTAAGTCCTTCACCTTCTTATGTAAATTGAACTGGTCGTGTTTTTTCTGTAGGATCTCTATTTCTTCGCACTTCTGAGTAAACCATATTTCTTTGGCTTTTCTGACCTTCTGGCGAAGTTGTTTCTGTATGTTTTTATAGTTAGGCTGGTGTTTGCTTTCCCTACGTGTATTCATTAAGTTTAATATCTCATTCGTAATCCAACCCTGTTCCTTTTTAGGTTTGGGTCTCTTCAAGTATTTTTCTGTTGGTTCCATTAGTGCCGTTTTAAAGTCGTCCCAATTCTTATTGTTATCCTCCGACATATTTAAGTTGCTAAGATTGTTGTCTATCTCCAATTTTATTTTCTCTCTGATGGTTACGTCATTAAGACCGTTGAGATCAATTTGTTTTCGTCTCGACTTTTGAGCTGGTTTCTTTAGTTGTATATTCACCCTTGCCACTAGGGGGTTGTGGTTGGAATTTACGTCTGCACCTGGGTAGGTCTTTACTGACTTTACACTATTTCTGAATCTCTGATTAATCATCACATAATCTATCTGATTGCGTACTATATGATTTTCACTATCTTGCGGCGATGTCCAAGTGTATAGTCGTCTTGGTGGGAGATTGTAGAACGTATTAGCAACCACCAGATCTTTCTCTTGGCAAAACTGAATCAGCCGATGCCCTCTGTCATTACGTATACCCAATCCGTAGCTACCCACTACCCTCTCTACTTTCCCTCTTCCGATCTTCGCGTTGAAGTCGCCCATAAGAATTGTTACATCTTTTCTTTTAGTCAGTTTGAGTGTGTCGTCTATTTCCTCATAGAACTGTTCTATTTGATGGTCGTCTTTATCCGCTGTTGGAGCGTATACCTGTATTATGTTGATTGTTGCGTGATTTGACTTCATTTGTAGTAAGGCAATTCGTTCGGATATTGGGACAAAGTTTAATACTGACTTATCCAGATCCTTTTTCAACATAAAAGCTACTCCATTTCTGTGCCGTGTGTCTTTGCTTCCAGAATAGTATATTATATGATGGTTCCCTATGTTGGTCATTCCCTCACTTGGCCATCGTGTCTCACTAATCCCCAAAATATCCACGTCCAATCTATTCATTTCCTGTGCTACATTGTGGGCTTTACCAGCCTCATACATACTGGTCACATTCCACGTACCTATTTTTAAGTTCTTTGTGTCTGTTGCTTCGCATTTTTTACATCTTCTCAAGATTGCCCTCCCCGGAGAACCGATTGGAGGGCTAGAAACTCCGGAATATTTAGTCTTGAAAATAGCCATTTTGATTGTACTAGGGATATCCTTGTCAGATCTTTAATGCAGTGGTTTCCCGTTGCCTTCTGCATCCTCGTGCCGTTGACCATTTGCTGGCTCTTCCGCCTTTAAGGTTGATTTCTCAACCTTAGGACAAGGGGGTGCCCTCTGCCTCTTGCTAGTTCCTCCACTCTTAGCTGTTGACCAGCAAGAAGTTGAGCTGCTTATCCCGACAGCTACTCGGTCCCTACCTACGTTTGCCACCTAAGTGCCCACTTTCTACCGCGTGGAGGTGTAGGTTCGGATTTTTCTATCATTGAGATTAAGACCAATTGGCATTACTTAATCTCTCAAGAGCTTTAGAAAGCAAAAAAAAAACAAATTAATATTTGCTAAATATCATTTTACGGATATTTACATAAAATGTCAATTCTTATCACAGATTTTCGATTGCTGATTTAAAAATGTTGCAATTTTTTCCACGTGAACCGTTAGGTTTTTGACCGTTATTGAAAGGAACTTTCTTCTTTAAAATAATGTGAAGAATCGTTAGTTACATTTACGAAGGTATTTTCCTCTACACCCTGTATATATAAATAAATTTTATGTTTTTTTTAGATGGTGTGCTACCACCTGCTGAAGCTGAAGCGTTCTTAGAAAGAAAACAAACTCTGTTACCTGGATCAAAAAGAGCTTCCAACCGTACGTGGCGAACATCTTACACGGTCCTTTGCGGTCAGTTGCTGTGCTTCTTCAAAAATAAAGACGACTTTGCCGAAAGCAAGGCCATTTGCGCACCGGTTAACATCCACAATGCAATTTGTGCTGTCGCCGAGGATTACCATAAACGAAAGCACACTTTCAGATTGATTAACACCGATGGTTCGGAATTCCTGTTTTCTTGCAATTCGGATGTTGAAATGATGGAATGGGTTAACAAGATCAAATTCAGGGCACGTTTACCTCCTAGTCAACAGTTAATGCATTTTGACCTTCAAAAGGTAAGAATGGAGTCAGTTTATAAATCACGAGAATTGTTTGAAAAATCTTTATTCTGAGCTCATTCTCGTGAAATTATAGTATATATTCTTACAAGAAATTTTATTAAAACAACTGACTTCAAGAAAATTCTAACCTCGCCTTTTCTGCAAATGTCTGTCGTTGTTTTAATGCACGATCCTTAATTGTCGATAAAGTAAATAACAGGGTGCTAAATTTTGATATAACCATATCAGTTTTGAAGATTGTTCATATGGCAGGATTCCAAAGAATCCCAGACCAAAAGAACAAATATATTATTATTAATACGAGGGGTGTAAAGAAAGTAATGATACTGGTGGCGTAGTGTTCGATCTGGCTACACTATTGTTTTGGCCTCGGATATGACAACATCTGATGCATCTTCGGCGGCAAAATTTCTTTACTGGCACGCAGTGTGATGTATGCTTTTGCCCAACTTCAATAGGAAACAGTGTTTTGTGAAAAGCCCAGGTTTGTAGGCACACATTTTTGAGGTTTAAGACATTGTCAGAACGTCGGGACTCGACTGAAGATGAACAGATAAAGTCCTTCGCAGCGGAAGGCCTTTAACTACAAGAAGAAAATGACCACATAATCCGGAATATTGTGCGTTCTGATCGTCGGTTGACGGTCAAAATGGTCGGGGAAGAGTTACATTTAACTCACACAATCCTTCATTAGATTTTGATCAATGATTTGGGGATGGAGAAATTCTGCTCAAAAATTATTTCGAAAAACCTTCCGAAAATTGACCGTTATTTTCTGGAACGTATGAATGCTGATGACGAATCTTGGATTTTTGAGTGCGACCCGGAAACGAAGCTCCAAAGTCAGGAATAAACCTGCCTAACCTCACCACTGCCAAAAAAAATTAAGATTGAACAAAACAAAGATCAAAAGCATGCTGATTTACTTTTATGCTAATCAGGGGATCGTCCATAAAGAATTTGTGCCTCAAAGTTAAACGGTAAACCAGCATTTTTACCGAGAGATTCTTGAAAGACTTCTGCGAAAAACGGTCATTCGTGTGAGACCGAACATCAAGAATACTTGGGTGCTGCATCACGATAATGCGCTATGCAACACAGCGATTTTAATGATTTTTTTTTGGCAAGTAAAAACATTACTATGACTCCGCAGCTTCCTTATTCTTTTTTTCTATTCCTAAGATTGAATATTCACCTCAGAGGACATCATTTTGAGATGGTGTTCCAGCACTGCTATGAAGATATTTTTTTTAGCCTTCATCTAGACAGTATTTGGCCAGCACAAGTATTACTCCCTTGTATTAACACAGAGTTAGTCTTATTCATTTCATAACACACATAGATATCCAACACCGAAAACACAAACAAAAATAAGTAATATCTGAAAAAACACAAACAAAAATCTATGCCCGCATCAGGATTTGAACCGGGGAACCTTCGGTTGCCAAACCCGTAGCTAACCCACCAGACCACCCACGGTACAGACACTCTATAATTTTATGAACAAATTATTCGTCGCTTTGGACCAAACTGCAGCCAACATAATAACAATTTCCATTAAACATATAGAATGTTTTGTAGTATTACCAAAATAGTTGGTATTAACTGTTTGCTGCGTCCTCTGCTGATGTATGTCGGCTTCAACAAACCTTTGCTTAGCAATTTATAAATTTATTTAAAATTTATATTTTTTGAAACTTCGATGTGACAATGAAGCTACGGTTTGCGCGTATCCATTTATTGGCTCGTGTTCGAACCCTGACGAATATAAATAATTAAATAAGAATAATATAAATAATTGTATTTGCAAAACTGACACTAGAAGGCGCCACATTACATCAATAATGCTATACTAAAAAATTGTATGACCCTACTTTTGCCCTATTGTTGTATCGCTCTTGGTCCTAACCTTTTGAGTAACGAGTGGAGGGATGTACTAAGTGTTCCTAGCCTGAGAGCTCTGAGGTCGACCGAAGTTATCTTTATTCTTATTTTTCAGAAAGTGTCCGAACCAGTGGCGGCTCGTGGGTTTTTAAAATGGGAGGGCGTAGAAGAAAATAGTAAAACTCCTTTTTACTTTTCGTGCTATTGAAACCCTACAGAGGAGGTGAACCAGGAAAATAAGTTAAAGGAAAGAAACTGAACGGAAATGAAATATAGTGTTTTGCTCTGAAAAATTATTTATTGTGATAAATGCTGCAGGGGCGGCTCCCCAACGCCCTCCCTCACGAGCCACCAACTTTACAATTAGGCACAACATGAGCTGCGCTCCCTCACTGGTCAGAACTTATTAGCTCGATCCAATGTTATCAGAATATTTTTCCAAAGACCACTTGTGTCTAGAAAGCCACCACTAGAAAGCCACCAGCGCTCCTTCGAAGCTGAAATAAAAAATTAAAAAAAACTATTTTATTAATTTTTCGTATTTAGTTTTATTATAATACTTAATCATAATGAACACAAACATAGCAACAATCTTTTAATAATGGATCTTGAAGCCAACAGTTTCGAAATTTCTGATGATACTGAGGCTTAATAAATGTCATAGTTTTACCTGTAAAAAAGCACCACTAGCCACTAAAAACATAAAAACAAAATTATTACTAGGAGACAATGGAATTATATCCACTATTTAGCGATAAAATACTAAGTTGACAAGACTGGCTCGATTTTTACAAACTCGCAACTAAACGCACGTGTGAAATTTCGCCATCTAACGGATGATACTTAACAAATGGCATAGCAGTTTAGTCATACTTGCGCTATCTCTGTATCAGGAAGAGAATTTTTCGATCTTCGTTTAAATTAAAATTTAGAAAATGACTTCATTCCATCAGAAATGACAGTTGCCTTTATGCAGTTAAAGCTCCTTATTCGTGGGAGATACGTTCCGTGAATAGGCCGCGAATACAGAAACCGTGCATACGGAATGGTAATTGGTACGGGATTATAGGGGATATGTTGCAAGGTTACAAAATAAAAAGAAAAAATATATAATAAAAGCAATTTAATGACATATTTTTTAACTATATTAATAATTATTATCAGGCTTAGGCAATGGTTTAAAAAAATTAGTATTTTTTTCTTGTTTTGCGGCTTTTTAAAAGGTCATCCAATTTGGATTGATATTCGGTTGTGGTAATAACAACTTGCCTTTTAAAAACAAGACTTCTTTCCATAGACGTATCAATTTTCCATAGACGTATCAACATTTGCCATTTGTATGTAAACCTTCACTCGGGTTTTTTAAGTTTAATGTCACCTTTTCAGTGCTCATTGAGGTTTCCTCTTCAATAGAATGGAGATTAAACATTTCGTTCGAAACCATCTCGTTCTATGCCATTCGTAACTTGAGCAATGTCGCGGCGGCGACTTATTTGTCAAGAAACTTTCTGCCAAGCTGCTATAAGACTTGTTTGTTTATGGACATTTTGATATTTGTTTGTTTTGAAAGGTAACTGGTAAATAAATACATTATTACATGTATTATTAATTTTGGATCCACGAATACACGAAGTGATTACAATTTTTTAATCCATGAATACTGAAAACACGAATGACAAAACTGTGAATTAGGAGCTTTAATTATAATGTAAACAAGTTAAGATGCTCCTCTGTTTTCTTGCATCAGTGCAGTAGTGCAGTGAAATCAATAATAACTTATGTTTGTAATTATAGGAACCTGACGAAATAAGCTCCCAGTCCAGCCGAACATCAAGCCCAGACGTCTCAGATGGCGTTATTTTGAGACACGAAACAATTTCTAGCAATGGTAGCGTCAGCTCCCACTCAAGCCGTCACACCTTAGGTAAAATCAAAAGCATGTTCACCCATTAACATCATATTCACCAATTCATATGAAATTTTCACCAAATAATTAAAACCATATTTATTGTATTTCCATTGACTAACAATAAAATATTTAAGAATTCTGCGTATTCATTTTTGTGCAAGTAAAAACTTATATGTATCAAGTATCTGTTTGGTTTTGTGTTTAACCCTTTGGTGGGCGTGCCCTTTCATTTTCCGCGAGTGAGCGCGCTGCGACATTAATTTTTGTGGTTAACTACTTCCTAATGAGTCCTTTTGTGTAACAAGTTGAAATATGTTTAGCTATTATATTTTTAAAAACATTTTTTGATAAGCAGAAAAAATATAACGCCTTTACAAAAAAAAAGGTTAGTTAAATTTACAATTACTCTTCCCAGCTAACACATTTTGAAACTGTGACATTATGTTTTTTTACAGACATTTTTATTACGTTCTTGGCACAAATTCTTTAGTCTATTGTTTCCATTTTCCACAAATATAACAAACGTCTTCTTTTACTTGTTCCTGGTTAACAACTTTATCCTTTCTACGAAAACCTGAATATCCTTTGAAAGCGAATCACCCTTTCAAGTAGTTTTCCATCAAACTACTAGCGAGATTTTTTAAATATATCCACCCTTTTATATTCATATTCAGAATTAATACAATTTTAAATTACCATGGCATGTCAAGATGTCTATAAAAAAGTTCATAAGATCACCTCCTTGTGATTTCGGTAGTAGAAGAGGCTGAGCACATTTGGTCTATTGTGTCCACACCCCCCTTAAGTATGATTGTAATCCACATTCATGATAGATTTACTACAAATACATTTAAATTATTGATAAACTATAAAGTGAGAATATCAAAATGACATTGATATCAGTTACCCACATCTTGACTTAAGAATACTTCAGCGGGTGTGATCAGAATACTATCGCTACCAATTATTAATACAGAAAACTAAAATCTGCGGTGTAACTGCCACCCGGGGCGCCCACCGAAGGGTTAATAAAAAATGAATAACGCACATATACATTACCATGTTATTCGAAGACCATTTGTTACCATGGACACAAAGGCCGGTGTTGAACGATAAAGGAATTAAGAATACCGGTTACAGGATGGTTCACAAAAGTAGTAACGAAAATCAAAATCTAAATAAATATAAAAGAATTGTTAATACGCTAAATCATAAAAATTATCATGCATGTTAATTTTTATGATCTAGAGTTAAGATATTTTGACTAATAAATAATTCATCCTCCTAACATCAAAAATAAGATTTTAACAGAACATTAAGTAATAAATAATATGATTGAAATATATTATTAATATCGAACCTTTCTATCTTCTTGTAACTAACTTCCACTGGATTGAATTAATTTTCCGAAAATTAATTTGGCAGAAAGTCCACCTCCTTTACCAATGACTGAACCACCAACCAGTTATGCCTCAAAGAGGTATATGTTTGAAAACAGCGGAAACGTCTATGGTTAGTTATAGCATGCGTTTTGAGAATATTGCACTTCTTGCTATAGACATATTTGGTGTTGGTAGTATTTTAATATACAATGTGTATCAAACTGCTGCATATAGAATGTGTTGAAAGATGCTGGTTAATGATTTGGAATATTTTTACTTAGAATTTTCCTAAACTGTTGAAATTATTTGTTCCAATGCTAATACTGGGTAGAGCAAGTCACGCTAGTATTTTGTTTTGGTGCCATTTTTCTTCATGATATTTGTAGCGGTTTCAATTTGGCTGTTGTGCAGTGCAGACGTGAAAGTTTGATTTATCATTTATTCAAGCAATTTGAAGAATTCTGGACTGGAACTAAGATTATCCAATTTTTTTTCCAAGTGTAACTTGTTTAAATTGAATAAGTGACATTTATTTAATACTTTTATTATTAAATTTGCAGTGCTGGAACAAAATACTGAATATCCTATCTTAATAAGTGAAGTTTAGGATAGCTTTTTTGAGTGTTGAAGCAACAGTTTGTATAACACTGTATTTAAAATAAACTTTCTGCAATTTTGACTAGAACATACAGTTTTGCGAAATAACTACCTATCTTTAACGTGCATGTTACAAATTTTTTGCATCTATAGTACACAGTCCAACAGGTTTTTAATAAATATAGCTTTCAAGGTTTCAATTTGATTTTTTTAATTTTAGGTTTGGTTTCATTTCTTTGCTAATATTTCACTAACAAATATATTGTAAAAAATTTTAAGGAGTAATGATTTTATTCCATATATTTCTGTTATTTTGTTAATTCTCAGATTAACAAAAAACTTAGGTGTGGTTCTCTTGTAGATATTTCCAGGGTGAGACTATTTTGTGAAAAATAAAACAACTTAAAAAAACATGTACTAATGTGAATGATAAAATCTCATTTTTAGATGCATATGGAAATTCTTCGAGGCGTGACATTCAAACATCTCCCCCAAGGCCACATTCAATGAGTGGACAAGATACCAAAATGTCTCGCTTACGGGGATTATTGGGAATTAAGAAGAAAAACTCCCAAATGTAGATATTAGGTATAATGGAATAGTACCTATGTAACTTCTATAAATTTTATAAGTATTATAAAAATAAGATTTCTATTGTTAAAGTTTATCTGTTTATATATATAATGTAGCTTTTGTATATAAGAAGGATGTGTTGATAATACCAAATAAAAAAATTATAATGTATGTCAATTATATTTCTAATGATTTTTATTCCTTAGAATAAACTTGTTATATTTTCTATACATATAACATAACATTCAACTATATTTAAAATGAAATATACCATCGAACGTAAAAAATATTTTTATTTTGACATGACTGCTAAAACAACAAAAACATTTTAATATTTAATACTAACTTTTTACTAAATACACATAATTACATTAGATTTACTTGTATGATTCAATGACTGCTGGTTTTTCGGGATAATCATTATAAAATTCAAAAAATCCAGCAGCTTTTCCGAATATCAGAGTACCACCAAATGCTGCAATTCCTAGAGCAAGTTGGGCGTTATATTTCCTTTGTTTCGCATCATTGAGTGTCTTCCAACTTCCAGCTGGCGATGGCAAGTCGTTATAAGTACTGTGAGCTGCGTGAGCACCGTGCGATGAGGCTTTTCTTGTTCCAACTAAAATAAAAACACTTTTGTTACATAATCTTCTTAATATACTAAAAATTAACATTGTTATTTAACCACTATATAATGAATTTTAAATTACCTTTTCCGGCAAATGAACGAATAACCGCTTTAGCGATCTGCATTTTTACCTATAATTCTTTAAACCAACTCACAACTATTGGATGAAAGTTATGTAAAAGGTGCACCAGTCAAAAATGTCATATAGGGATTTTAGCTGTCAACATGATAAACTGCTCAATTCATTTTTCATCAAGAGAGCTAATGCCTACAAGTGGTTTGTTGCTAACTTAATTGCGGACAGGTTAACCCAACTTTTTGAGTGTATATGTATAAATATAATATTCACCATAATGACAAGATGTTAGAGTTATGAAAATACAATTTCCAGATGTGCAAAAAAAAAACGGCTGCAAAGACGATTATTACCACTTCTGAAAGTTCTATTACTGCAGAAAGCGCTTATTTTGAATACATATTCACAAATCTATGTTTTATTCTTAAAACAAAATTGCAGATTTTTTGAGACAATCTGTATTATGCATTTTGAAATAGTGTTAGAGATAATATATTACTTTATTGTTCTTTTTTTGCTGCTGTTGCTGTTTCAGCAGCATGTGTTAATATTGGAATTTTCATTGAATTTCTCTATATACTGTCTCTGAGATAGTATATGGAGTATAATCTTAATTTCCAATCAATCCACATCAAGACCTTGATTTCGCAGACGTTTGCGATCAAGCGGTGTCTTGTGTCTCCAGGATTGTCTTGCATCTGACATCCCATCGCCTCGCGATATGGCCTGTCCATCTCCATTTCAATTGCTTTACTCCTCCAGTAATGTCACAGACTTTCGTTTGTTCCCTGATCCATGCGCAGGACTTTCTGTCTCGTTTTGTACACACACACACACACGCACACACACATATATATATATATATATATATATATATATATATATATATATATATATATATATATATATATATATATATATATATATATATGTCCATGAGCCGGACGGGTGCCCTTGGTATAGGGAAAACTATTTGTTCTTAATATATATGGAAATGGGTAGCAGGAGGTCCTCTTTCATGATACTGGTGAAAGGCAGACCTCTTCAGGGAATTAGCGACCCTGCCCTTGCAAGCTCTTAATTTCTCCTATACCTCTTCTGGAGAAATTCTGCCCCATTCCGCAAATCCTATCCCTCCTTACAGTCATCCCAACCCCGTGAGCTACAACATCTGTCGACGAAAGAAGTTTGCTAAAAACCACGTTGTTATCAGACTAGCTCGGTCTTTAAGACAGTCTTTGTTACCAGATGACTATGTGATGACACAGCCAAGCAGCAGAGGGTGTATCTGCCTTGGCTTTCACTACGCCTCTCGAATATTCATGATGGTTCAATCGTGCTGGACATCGGATCATCGGGGGCGGATCTCGGCGGAGATGAATCGGAAATACTCATCATTGCAACCTGAAATGTTTTCACACTGTGTGGCTCGTCCAGATCTCAACATCCAGAAAGAAGGACTGCCATATTATCCAAGGAATTAAAAGCGATTAAATGTGGACATGGTAGCACTCCAGAAAGCGAAGCTTCCTATAGTGACTGCTGAATTCCTTTCTACTGGTGGGAATACCTTGAGGATGTCAACAAAAAATTACTCGGGGTCGGGTTTGCTATTAAAAAGTATAGCAACTCACCTTCAACAAACACCACAGGCAATCTCAAAACAAACGAGAGTATGCGACATCACTGGAAGAATAACGGAATTGAAATGAAGAGGGGCGGGCAGGCCATATAGCGAGGTGATGTGACAATAGATTCGCTTGATCATAAACGTCCACGAAGAAAACCGAAAACACGATGGACTGATGACAAGTATATTGAATCTGAATGACAAAGGAGAGCTTAGGACCGCACGAGTTGGAAGCATGCTGTGGATGGATAATGGCTGCATCCTGCAGTGGATGGATAATGGCTGAGTGATATGATGATTGAACAAACCAAGCTGTCGTAAATGGAAAAGACGTCCGGGAGTTGTTAATAATTGTTAGGTGTCAACAAGGTTGAAACGAAGGGCTAGATAAAAGGTTGTAGGGAAAACACAAGAACGAACTGGCTGAAGAATATCCCCGCGTACACCAAAATACGAACGGCAAAATAACCATTTAGAATGGTCGAAAACATAGAATAAAATTTAGAAGGGTCTCCAATTTTTCCATATCCCAATTTTTAATAAATCCTTATGTTTAGTCCTGCCTTCTTTAATTGTGAAGTAAAACTATCCAGTGATCATTATGTATTTATGGAACGTTACAATATAAATAATACAACTTGTTATGTCAATTAGTTATTTTTTTATTAACTATAGTCTTTCAAAATGTATTATAATATTTAGATATAAAAGTTTTATAAAATATTGTTCATATTACATATGAATAGACTTAAAAAGATAAATAGCAACAAAAATTAAAAACAATAGCGTATTTTTAAAGAACTGGTCACAGTAAGAAATATATCAAGCTAAATGCAATATTAAAGGTGATGTAGTAAATAATATTTTTACCCTAGAAAGTCTACTGACTTTCATATAATTAATATACTAGGCCAGTTTCGATCAATAAGGTCAATTAGTACAGTCTAATATTATTTGTTTAGGAAATTATGATCCTGCCGATAACAGCTGGAATCGATTTATAATTCTTCGCCTCATTTCATAATACCTATAATAATATATTCGTTAGCTAATATTATATACACTAAATACTATACTAATTTACTTCTCCTTAATTTTGGCAACTTCCTTTTCCTCCTGGGAGTAATACTGACTAAGAATAGCCCGACATTCAACCAGGGATAAGTTCAAAAATTGGGCTACCTCACTGCTTACTTCAGATGTAGAATGACCGTCCATTAAAAATATTTTCACTACGTCTTCGTGAGGACCCAACAAAACTCTAGCTAATAACGGATATTCATCCTCTTTTAAACGCCTCTGTTCTGAAAATATTTAATACTTTCATAATACACTAGCCAGCCAAATTAGAGGGTCTTAGTGAAAAAATAAAACAAAATTTTTCGTCTCTGCTCAATTGCCACCATACGTCAACAGATGTCTCCCGGGATTTTCTATGCTTGACCTTTACTTCTGATAAAAACCTATCGATTGACGAGTGACAAACACAGAAGGAAAAATTAAATAACTTACTTACGTCATAGAACATCCATATTATTCATTTCATATGTAATTAATATTATGCTAGAAATGATGTAAGAATATAACTTACCTCCGCTATCTCTGACTATGAATAGTGCAAAATTATTTGGATCGCTTTCAACTTTATATTTTTCCAGCAAGAGTTTGATGACTTCGTTAGTGTTGACGAGACTAGTGATCCAAACGCTCATTTGGCTGCCGTGCGGTGGAGTAAAGAAACTAGTTTCTCTATCATAAAAATGACCATTTATAGAACACCTTCGTTTAACCTACAAACATGTTTACACAATGAGATGAAACTATTTAATAGTGACCGGATAAATGTCGATACTTTGCTTCGAGAAAGTCTTTTTCCCGGTCTTCTTCTGATGGCGGTGGACCCAGTTTTTTGAGGCCTACGTAAAACTACACCATCGTTAGGTTCTAACATGGTAACATCGGCGCTGGTAATGCTTAATCCGTCAAATTCAGGCGATTGTGAATCACGAAGCCTTTCCAAACAATCAGGTCCTGACATTGACCTGTAGAAGAAAGAAAAATGTGGATATTAGCCTTGTTTTATTTTTCATTATGATTATTAAATTTCTATTTAGTATTGTTGAGTTGAAGTGAAGTTTTTGCATAAAGTTTTTTCACACATTGATATCCTAGGCATCTATTATAATATGTCTATATTCAATAATTTATGCACTTTACTATTACAGTAAATCGATCATTTGAACTGTTGAATAGAAAGGAGAATCTCTATATACTCTATAAGCTAACTAAAATAGTTTTGTGATTTCTGTTTAAATATATCTCATAAGGTGATCTAATCTATGGACACCTGCAGAATTTTATCTTAAGGAAATTTTTAATAACATTCCAGATATGTTCTATGGGTGAGACTGAATGAAAATAAAGAAAAATACCTTATTTTTAAATCATTCATTATTCTAAATGTTATTTATCTTTATAAATGTACTTTAGTCTAAGATGATATATAATCTTAATTTAGCCTTTAGTAAAGAAAATTAGTGTAGATTAAGCTTAAAGACAACGGCCATGAACAAAAAAAAGAACTGTCAGAAGAATTGTAACATATAACGTACATCTATTAATCGTAGTCTAATTAATAGAATATCGTAGAATTTAAACTGTTAAAGTTTTAATTTGGTGTCTTAGTGAAATCCAAAGTGAATACTGAAATACAGGACTCAATATGGTAAGAATATGTATACAATTTCGTGTATATAAAGTGGAGGAAACATTGAACAAACCAATTTTTCTGTTTTTTTTAAATTACATTTTAAGTGCATTAAATGTTGTAACACTGTATTAACTCAAAAAAGAAATGATCTACAACAAAACTATACCATAATTAAAGTAGGGTATAAAGTGTTTTTTTTATAGTTAAAGTACTGTTGGTTTTGATGTTCTAATTCACTTAGAGATAATAAATAAGTTCAATATACAAAAACAAACCAATTTTAAGATGAATGTTAATGTCCTTACAATAATGGCTAACAAGAGTGCAGACATTATGAATGTGAAACAAACTGATAACAATTTAAATCTTAATCTTTGTACTGTATGTAGAAAACAAAAAGAAGAAAAGATGATGTTCCAATACATTTTTCCTGCTCTAAATTCTTATTTCATATTACTTATTAAATTTTACATTTCTGTTTCAATTACGGTATTCTTTTATCTGTACAATCAGTTGTAGTTTGTATTGAAATAATGTTTAAAAAATTTAAGGTGTTAAAGTACACGAAACTTTTTAATGGGTCATACATTTCTTAGTCACAACATGTATAAAGAGAATAATTTGTTTTATTTATTTAATCTCCTACAACAAAAAACAAATATTGAAATAAAAGTAATCAAATCCAATTATTTATGGCATTATCTTTTTTTCTTGTAAGAAAATAACTTACCTGTTTAAATGATTGCTATTCAGTACCCATGTATCCTCTTTACTAAATGAATTTGTTAAAAGAGGAATTTTATCTTCACTAATAGTTCCATCTTTGGTATTCTCATCACTTATAGGGGCTTTTAATGTACTCGTATCTTCAGTTATTGTCACTGAATTCCATTCATGTTTGGAACTGTCAGAAGAGCTTTAAATACAATTATGTTGTATTAATATTGACCTTGTGTGACCAAATCAATGAATGTTGCCAATTACATGTTGACTTAAATGTTTGGTAATGACACCACACATTTCTTGAGTTATTCAAATGTATTAAACAATTGTAAGAGCTATCTTACTACCTACCTAGTTTTATTACTGACTGTATCAGACTCACTACTAATTTGTGAGGGTAGAGGAATTGGCATAGTTTGATATAATTTATCACCTTGATCAACTTTCCTTTCTACCTGCAGAAGATCATCCAATTCATCTCTTTCCATATTTTTAACATCAAGTTTAGAGGGTAAAGTTACACTCTTGGGTAAGTTATTTTTAGGGGAAGAAGGATTACTTTCTGATAGAAAAGAATCAAGAGAATCTGAACTACTTTCAATACCTGGAAAATATTTGCCACTAGTTATATCCCCTATATTCCAAATACCCCATCATATTTACTAATATCCATTGTTGTTGTTGTTGCATTAGATGATGTTGTTACATCATTAAAGGTAGTATCTCTAGAAATGTTTTGTACATCTTCATCAGTATCATATTCTGGACTAGATGATACACGACAAGAGTTCCTTTTTCTTACAGTTACTACTGTCCTCTGGTCATCATTCTCTTTTAAATGAATAACTCCTTGCACTCCCCAATGAATTCTAAGAGATCCTTCCAGTATATATCGTCCATTTACCTCACGACAGCGAATTTCGCCACTTTTCCCTTCATAAAATTGATTATATACCTTAAAATATCTTTTTACCTCAGAAAACAGTCACAAGAATATTTCACATTTACATAAATATAAGAAAATTACTTTAATTTTTGATTCCAGGGTGGATCTTGGAAGAATTGGTTTGTTTCCTAACTTGGGAGATTCTTTTTGTAATCCAAAGCTCTTATGAGATTCAACCCTTGTGCCATGTCCAAATAATTGCGGACCGAAAAGGGCACCATAACAGGGTACGTGGCAATACGGTACCCCTTTGTGTTCTGCATGTTGTCCGGGGTTTAAACGTTTGCCGCATTCCTCACAACGTAGACATTCAGGATGCCAATTATAGCCTAATGAGTGTTTTCTTTCAGCTACAATATAATGTAAATTAAATCAGAAACATTATTTATTTTTTAAGTTCAAATTTGAGCTGTTAGTAAAAAAGACGGGTTTTTAAAATTAAAAACGTAAATTTGATTAATGACAAAGAACATAGCTTAAACATTCCATACCAAAATACACTGGTTTCTGACATTTATGGCATTTCCACATTTTTAATGATGTGATCTAAATGATATTTATTTTATAACCATAAATAATATATTAACAGTAATAAACTAAAATTATATCAAACAATGTAACAAACATGATGTCAATGACATCCATCGCATAGTAACATTCACAGCTGATTAAAAATAAAGATATCTACATAACAGTTACATATAATTTTATATTCTGTAGTGTGGTAACAATAATACTTTATTTGTATTGCATTTATATTTATGTATTGGGTCAAAGTATTTTTTTATTAATGTAAATTATAAAATTTATTTTATACTTTTATTAGGATTTATTGCAAACAAAATATTACTGATTTAGATAGTTCTGCTATTCTTCGTTAGATGTCTCTGTTAGTTTTCCCTCGTTCGAATTAAGGTTTTCCTACCGGTTTAATTTTTATTTAAGTGTGTTTTAGTAGATAAATATATTAAGAAAATCATCCCATTTTTTTCAGATCGTACATTTATAATTCATTGTTGGTATTGGTAAGTTTATATACAAAAAATATATATTTTTTTGTCGTTAGTTTGTAGATCTTTTAAAAAATTATGGACCAAATATCTTTGAACTTATTTAGATTATTTTAAAGAAAAATACGTTAGAACATATGAATGTATAGACAATATTTTTATTTGTTCTGTTTACACTCTATATACATTGATATCGATTTTTCCTAAAAAATTGTTTAATCTTTTGCATTGTAGTTTTTTACGACTAAGCTGCAAAAAAACTATTTATGACCCGAACTGTTTTTGACCGACGAACAGAATTGTAGAGTTGTTTTGTATACGTTCGGGAAATGGTGATTTTATTTATTTTAAAACTTTTGATATTGGGTGACTTTATATTGTTTAACTTCTTGTATGTTTAAATTTAGACATAAAATGGAAAGTAGAATGAATGGTGAAGTAGTGAAGTGAAGTGGCAATATCTAGAAATTGACGAAACTGTGATATTTTTGGGTAACTAATTAATATATATTGGTTTTTTTCTATATTTTGAATAAGATATATATATATATATATATATATATATATATATATATATATATATATATATATATATATATATATATATATATATATATATATATATAATATATATACTTGACAACTATATAAATATATATCAAAGTTTTATTGAGTTTTTTCAATGCAATATTGTGAATGTTTTACTCTTATCGTAAGGAAATGACTGTTGCGAAATGAAATACAAGATGTATGTATAGTTTTCATTATTTTTAAATTCAAAATTAACTCCTTCTGAGGCAGTACAACGCTGGAAGCGGTCGTAATCTTTTCTGAACCAGTTCGGGTTTTCGCTTTTGGAAATTGCCTCCAAAATGGCGGCCGAAGCTGCTGAATGTACGTATCGTAATGCTTTCCGTTGATTATCAGTTTCAGTTTTGTGAATAGTCAAAAGTTGCATTGAACCAAATCAGGCAAATATGGGGAAAGAATTTTCGGAGGCCAACAGTTCAGTTTGAACTGTTGTTGATGAAACGTGGCGGAGATTACCTTTATTGCTTTCTGCGTCCTTGAAAAAATCTCGAAAACCGCATAAAACATTCTTACCTCTCATTATTTCGTTAGCATATGAATTTTCAATCATTTTAACAGTTTTTGTGGCATTTTTTATTTTCTTCCTATGGTGCTACAGCCCTTTAATGGTCCTTGTCCCACCTTAAAACTTCGCCTTAAACTGGATAATTCTCCAGTAGCCCCTTGTCAGTTTTTTTTCCAATTTCTCTCCTTACATTGTTCTGCCACCTTGTCTTTGGTGTACCTCTATATATATAGGTGTAACTTTCTGGTATCCCACACGTGTCACTGAACCTTCACAGTCTAGAGTATCCATATCTTGATCCTCCATATATATTTCCATTATCATTCACTGTACCAACAATTTTTCTGAGTGCTCTTCTTTCAAATACTGCAAGCATCCAATCCATTTTCTTGTCGCCATGTCTCTCAGCCATAAGTAACCATTGACCGAATTAGTATTTTTTGTGACACTTTTCCTCAACATAAAACAACAATTTTACTTCGAGATTGAACCAGTAATTTTTTTCAAATTAGATACACTTTGTAGAGATGGATATCTGCAATTTGTTATTTCTTGTACTTTCGTATTTTAAAACCTTTAGTTTATTTTTTTCTGTATTGGTTTTGTTTATAATATACAGGGTGATTCACGGTGGATGTTAAATTAGACGTTTACGGAGAGCTACTTGGGGTAATGATTTTAAATGGTGGATACTTATGTAAATGAATATGAACTCTGTGTTTAATATATATTCTGCGCTGCAGTGTTGCCAGATCTACTCGGAGCTGATTCCAACTTCGTTTTCTTAAATGGAATATCCTATATGTTATTGCATTTCTAGATTCTGTGAACCATTTTGAATCTTTTTTATGTAACATATACTATACCTATCTTGAACAATTTTGGAAATAAATATTTAAGAAATTTGGCAACAAACTATGCTGAATAAAAAAATATATTTTTTTACAACCAGCATAGCTAACCTAAACCTAAATTTTTGAATACGGTTCCTTAATAGGTTGCTTTATGACAATATGACATGAGAATTAATTTATGTCATACAGGGCGTTTACAAAATAGTGACCTTTTGATATAATTTAAAAATTCATGTTATGTAGGAATTTTAAGTGGAACACCCTGTATTTTAATTATTAAATTAAATAATGCAATTAAAGCCAACGGTTTATTTTATTTTAGTAAACAATAAGACAAAATTAAAAATAGAAACAATACTATCTAAAAAACTATTTTTATAGCAAATGTTCGAAACGCTGATGACCGTTTACCTCCAAACAGTTCAACATTCTAATATGGGCCCTTTCCGTGACGGCTCTTCTTATCTCAATAGGATCTAAGGTTGCGAATGCTTGGTTCACCCGATGTTTTATCTCCTCTCTAGTGTTTACTGGCGTTTTGTAGATATTGTCTTTTATATTACCCTAAAGACAGAAATCACGGGGAGTACAATCGGGTGATCTCGGCAGCCAATGGACCACGGACAATTCCGTCTATATAAAATAAATAAATTCATGATCACTGCATTCGAATAGTTCCAACCAAATTCCTTCCATTCTTTAGTAAGACAATTACTGACTTAAATAAGCTAATTAGCTAATTATCAGACTAATAATGCCAAATAAATACATTTTCAGAATATTTGTTTAGAAGTAATGTCGAACTTTTGCCGGCATGGTCCACTACTAATATAAACCATTATCTTTGTATTTATTGCATTATTTTGATTTTTTTGGTTATAAATCGAAAACCGTTAAAAATAGGTATATCGTCACTTAATACTCTTTTGTGTTCCACTATAAAATACAAGGTGTTGCATTTAAAATTCCTACATAACATAACATACATAACAATTTTTAAGTTCTATTAAATGCACTCTATTTTTTAAACACCCTATATACGATAAATTAATTCTTATGTCATATTATCATAAAGCAATCTATTATGGAACCGTATTCAAAAATTCACATATCTAGCTATGTTAGTTGTAAAAAGAATGTTTTTTTTTATATTAAAGGCGGTTTCTTGCCAGATTTCTTAAAAAAATATTTTTTATTTCCGAAATGGCCCAAGATAGTGTATGTTATATAGAAGAAATTCAAAATACCTCATAGAATCTAAAAATGTAATATATAAGGTATTCTATTAAAAAAAAACAAAATTGGTATCAGCTACGAGTAGATTTGGCAACACCGCAGCACAGAAAATATTTTGAATGGAGAGCTCATGTTTATTTAAGTATCTAAAATTTCAAATCTTTACTTTATAAAGTTCTCCCTAAACGTCTAATGCACTAGTCACCGTGAATCACCCTGTATACAACACATTTTATTAAACTCAAGAAAATACATAATTTTTTTACATTTCGTATCGTGCCTTTATCTAAACATTTTACCACCATCAGGAGATTATTCGATTTATGATGCTAATATTGTTAGAGAGACGCACGTTGGGAAATTTAAAATAAGTTAATTGAGGTTTAGTTTGTAAATCTCTTTGAGTTTAGTGCTTCACACCAAAGGTTTCAATAGAAGAATTTGATGTTATATTAAGTTTATTTGCTTTGTATACATTTCAGTTTTATTCATTTCTCTTCTTATTTATTAGATTTATATGTACCATCTATTTATGTCTTTTAATCGATTTTTTGCGTTTTCGCCATTTTTCCATATTTGTCTTTATATATATCCAAACTTGTTATCCATAGATAAAGGCAGGGAGTACGCACGAGTTAAATACCTTGGTCTTATGGTACTGTGTTCTTATGGTACTTATGGACTAAAAGAGTCCAATTCTCCAACTATATAAATATATATATATATATATATATATATATATATATATATATATATATATATATATATATATATATATATATATATATATATAAATATATATATATATAAATATATATATAAATATATATATAAATATATATATAAATATATATATAAATATATATATATAAATATATATATAAATATATATATAAATATATATATATATATATATATATATATATATATATATATATATATATATATATATATATATATATATATATAAATATATATATATATATATAAATATATATATATATATATATATATATATATATATATATATATATATATATATATATATATATATATATATATATATATATATATATATATATATATATATATATATATATATATATATATATATATGTATATATATTATTATTCACGTATGGGCCCTGGTGGACCACGCGAAGTACAATTAGAGGCGTTTGTTGTTAGCCTTCCTTTGAGCCCATACTAATTTCATTCTTTCGCTGTGAGCTTATTTCCTTTCGTCAGACCAAGTTGTTCCAGTCTTCCTACATTTTTCTCTCTGGCCAACCTTCCAAACGTTAACCTTGTGTCTGAAACAGCCTCTATCCTTGTGTAATATTTGCTGATCTTAGGTCCTCTTTAATTGCAGCAATCCGTTTAATTATTTCTACTTTAGCTTTACTCCTATTTTCATAAAATTCGACTATTTGTCTAGTTAACCTACTCGGATTCATCCGTTTTATGTGTCCGTAAAACTTAAGTCTTCTTTTTCTCATATCATCTCATGTATATCTGTGTATTGTTTGATTTCTTGGTTTTCTCGAAGTCGGTATGTTGTTGTATTTATTTGTTTGGGCCCTAGGATTTTTCTTATGATTTTTCTTTCCTTCTTTTCAATGTCCTCGATGTCCCTCTTTCTATTCAAAATGAGCATTTCCGCAGCATATAGACATTCTGGCTTAATAACTGTGTTGTAATGTCTCAGTTTTGTGTTTTTAGATAGGCATTTTTTGTTGTAAATGTTTTGTGTAAGTCTCAATACCGTTTCCATTTTTTGACATCTACCCTTATTGGCCGCTTTTTCCAACCCATTTTCCATGATTATTTCACCCAAATATTTGAATTGAGAGACTCGTCTGATGTTACCATATTTTGTTTTTAGAAATGGCGTTCTTAGTCTGTTGCAGGTCATGTATTGTGTCTTTTCAAAGGAAATTTGGAGTCCTACATTTTCTGCTGTTTCTTTTAGGATTTCAATCTGTTTCTGTGCCGTTAATATATCTTGAGCTAAAATTGCTAGATCATCAGCAAATGCCAGACAATCAATTTTGATGTTGGTTCTCCCCAGTTTAATGGGCTGGTCAATATTCAGGGCCGACTTTTTTTCACGCCACTCCTGTATTACTTTTTCTAGAACACAGTTAAATAAAAGTGGCGAGAGTCCTTCCCCTTGTCTCACTCCAGTTTTAATTTCGAAGGGCTCCGAGATCTCACCCATGAATTTAACTTTTGACCTTGTGTTAGTTAACGTTGCTTTAATAATTGCCAGCGTTTTCAGATCTAGTCCTTGTTCTTTCAAGATTCGGAATAAAGATTCGCGGTCAATAGAATCATATGCTTTTTTGAAATCCACAAATGTACAGACGAGATTTTTATTGTACAGTTTTTGATGTCTTAGAATCAACTTCAGATTCAGGATCTGTTCAGGGCAGGATCTGCCCGGTCGAAAACCTGCTTGATATTCACCATTGTTAGGTTCTAACTGTCCCTGTGCTCTGTCTAGTAGACATTGAGATAGAATCTTGTAACAAACTGGGAGAAGAGATATCCCTCTATAATTGTTTACATCCGTTCTATCTCCTTTCTTATGTAGTGGATGAATTAGAGCATCTTTCCAATCTTCCGGAATCCGTTCGGTTCGCCAAACTTTTTGTAGAATTTTGGTTATTTCCCTGATTGTACCTGGACCAGCGGATTTCAAAAGTTCCGCAGTGATTCCATCTTCACCAGAAGCTTTGTTATTTTTAAGCCGCTTGATTTGCCTAATTATTTCATCTTCATTCGGTGGTAATGAATCTGGGTTTGTTTGTTTAGGCTTTAGTGTTGCTAATTTGTTTAAGGGCTCAGGACAGTTTAGTATTTGTTCAAAATATTTCGCAAGTTCTTTGCAATTATCGTGGTTATTTAGAGCCAAATTGTCCGTTTTCCTTTTGGAAGCAAAGACTTTGCGGTTGATAGCCTGTTACATTAGTTTTAAATGTTTTGTAAAAGTTTCGAGTGTTATGTTTTTGGAAATCTTTTTCTATTTCATTAAGTTTCATTAACTTAAATTTAATTATATATTTAATTCGGTTTCACGCTCACTGCCACTTTGATTTACATTAGTAATAAGTGGTTCTAGATTATTAGTAAATTATACATAGGAATCTTCTATTTTAATAACATGGTTAATCGGATTTATCCAAGTTTCTTTGGGAATACCAACTACAACATTCCTAATTAATGATAATAATTAAAACACTTGGTATTTGTTTCACAATATATTCAAGATATTCTCTAACATGTTTCGGTCTCGCGACCATTCTCAAAGAGAGTTATGTATAAACTAAACTAAAGTTTCAAAGTGCTGGCTAATGGAAGTCGGTTTTTTCATCTCGTTAAATTTATTACACTATCAATAATTGGAGTATTTCCGAAGTCTAGCTGGGTGTTTGTTAGGTTTTTGCCGTCGTATATGGCTTTTTTAATTTCGAAAATTTCCAGGTAATTTAACAGCCTGCTTTTATTGCAGCTATGTATTAATTTGGTATTATTAATGTTAAAAAAATGGTTCTGGTCTATACAATGTTCGGCAAAGCCCGTCTTTCTCTGATTGTGTAAAATTGAATATTTATGTTCTTTTAGCCTATCATTGAGCGATCGGCCCGTTTGGCCTATATAAATAGCGTCACACATATTACATTTAATTTCGTATACTCCAGATTTGTCACAAAATTTTGCTCTTTCTTTGTTATTGTTTAACATCGATGTAAGATTATTCTTATTAACAGAGATAATATTAATATTTTCGTTCTTTAACTGATTTGTGATTCTTGAACTTAATTTGTGAATATAGTTTATAGCATGCCAATTTTTAGAATCTGTTTCGGGTGTTGCGGCATAAAAATGTTAAAGATTAAGAAAAACAACACCAAACATTTTACATAGCTTGCAATAAAATACATAGCTGCAATAAAAGCAGGCTGTTAAATTACCTGGAAATTTTCGAAATTAAAAAAGCCATATACGACGGCAAAAACCTAACAAACACCCAGCTAGACTTCGGAAATACTCCAATTATTGATAGTGTAATACATTTAACGAGATGAAAAAGAAAAAAAACCCGACTTCCATTAGACAGCACTTTGAAACTTTAGTTTAGTTTATACATAACTCTCTTTGAGAATGGTCGCGAGGCCGAAACATGTTAGAGAATATCTTGAATATATTGTGAAACAAATACCAAGTGTTTTAATTATTATCATTGTTACTATGTTTCACCAAGAGCCAACCGCGCAATCAATCAAAACTATTCCTAATTAATGTTGCAGCGCTTGCACTTAGAGTCGGATAAATGTTTTCTGCTCTAACAATGGATTTTATCTGATACAACATATGCTCAATTGGATTAAAAATACAATACATACGGGGGAAGGCGTAAAACCGTATGTCCCATATCGGCAGCAATGGTATCACATCCATATTTCTTTTTAATATTAAATGTCTTTAATATTTCTAGAAGATCACATTCTTTATATGTATTTTCGAAGTATATATCGTTTTAACATAGTTCTGAATTTCCATTTTAATGTTAGAAACTTTTTTTGGTCGTTATGATAACTAGCATTGTTCATTACAATTACGCTTTCCTTAGGCGCATTAGGCAAAAGGCTATTTATAAATCAATCTTCAAAAAGTTTTCCTGTGGTGTCGTCATGATAGTGTCGTCATGAACGTTTAGTATTTTTGGAGGACAACTGTAAACAATTTGGAACCCATCCATCCTCGGGACCAGCATGTAAAATTGTAATTAGTTTTCCCTTGTTTGCTGGGGCTTTGGTTTGGCTTTCTCATGATGTATCTAGCCATCCTTTTACCGGCGTCTTATGTGTATCGAACCATGTTTCATCAAGGTAGGTAATGGGACGATTTTCTAATCTGTATATTTTTATAGAGTTTAAGTAGTCAAACCGCCATCGTCGCAATCGTTGTGATTCCATTAATATTTGTCTTTTATTAATGGTCTGATATGCAAAACCCATTAGAGATAATATTCTCCGGAGGTTAGTTCTGCGGCAAAGAATGTTGGTTTCATCATTCCTTAGTCACCGTTGCAATGAATGCAATGTAGGCACAGTTTGCTCTTCATACATAGCATACATTTTGCTTCGAATTAAGTCTTTGTTGCTTTCGTCAACACGTTTGCTTTTTCCAGAATCACTATGAACTTTTTTGGCTTTAATTGGCTTCGTCACAATATCTTTAACTTTAACTGTAACTGCATTTACATTAAGCCCCCTATTCAATAAAGAAACATTCACATTTTTAACAATTTTGCTTAACATCGGACGATAAATGTTTTCTTTTAAAATTAGTAGTTTCGAAATATGGAACGAAGTCGATTAATTTTATTTTTTTACCTGTTATTTTATTAAGCCCGGTTCTGTTTACTTTTCTTGGAATTTTCGCGGGTTTCGTTCCGATAGGGATTGTTAACAGTTTATTGCAGCCGTTCAGTCAAGGGTATATCTTGAACCGCCCTATATCATTTATTTTTTGATGTAGGATTATCGTTTTTGGTAGGGATTAGTAAAACTATGACAACTTTTAGTCTAAACAAAATTTGTCTGCGTTATACATCCAGGACAAGTGAGATATATAAAAAAAATCAAAATATATCTCAGTTTTTTAATATGATTTTATGATCTATCTGTTATTTTGACCATCGAAAAAAAAATGTGAATATCGAATTATAACTGAAAGCACGCGGAGGGCCAAAACGCCCTAGACAAACAAGTGTAGAAACAAAATAAATGGAAAAATCTTTAATTTTTAAATCATTAAGTTCACCATATTATTTTTTTTCTTTTTTTTTCCAAAAAAAAAAACTTCCATTTTTTTCCGTTTGATGGCGCAAGTTCCATCGTGGGCCAACTTTTTTTTCAATTTTTTTAATTGATTTTTTTCCCATTCTTTCGCATTTTAGCTTTGTTTTTTATAATAAAATAATATTAAAAAATATACAGAAAAGTTGCCGACTTGCGGCATCAAATGTAGAATTTTTTTTCGGGAAAAGAAAAGAAAAAAATAAAAATTGCCGATTTTTAAAAAAATATTTTTTTTCGAAAAACTCAAAAATTTTATAAATGATTTTTTTTAAGTTAATTCAAAAACGAATAATTAAATAAAAAAAAAACGTTTTATTTGGTCAATTTTTGAAAGTGTTACAACTATTTGAAGAAAACATGCCCTTTTTTGAAGAATTTATAACTTTTTTCCGGTTGAGTAAAAAAATTGGAAAAAAAATCACAGAAAAGTATTTAGTGGGTTACTATAATATAAAAATTTCAGCCAAATGATAAGGGCTCGGATTGAAAAGAGGCCGATTGGGCATAGAATGCCTCACAGATAGAAAAAATCTACTTGTTTAGAAATATCTTTTTGCAGTAATTTTTTTTTTCTTTTTAAGAAAAATAAGTTTTTTACATATTATAGGTGTTTAAGTATAATTATTAAATGGATAATAATTTATTGACGCTATTTCAATTCGTAGAACTTTTAATTTAAAAAATCTAGTTGCGAAAAAACTTAAAAAATATTTTTTTTATATTTAAGAAAATTAAGATTTTAATTATAAGTGTTTAAGTATAATTATTAAATGGATTATAATTTATTGACGCTATTTCATTTTCTAGAACTTACGAAAGTTGCGAAAAAATAAATTTGATGTGAATTGCGTTCAAGAGAAACTTTTCGTGGATCAAATAACCGTGTTCTTCAAGTTGGTAGCACTGTTTCTTATAAGAAAATATATTACTTAAGACAAAATATTTTTTTTTTACTTTAAATATGTTTTTATTGGTTAAAGAATTTTTTTTTTCTGTTAAAAAATCTACTTGTTTCGAAATATTTTGCTATCTTAAACATTTAATCTTGAAATAAAATAATTATGGATTTTCCTTGGAAAACTTCAAGTGAATTTTAAGTGTGAAATATATGTCGACTAAAGAAAAACATTTTTTGATTCAAGATTGAATTATTAAAAAAAATTAAAAAGACAAATTTGATTTTCCTTACATATGCCCTAACAATTTCTCGAGTCCAGAATATTTGTCTTGGTTCAAATTTTTTTTTTCTGTCTATTATAATGGCGCTTTAAAATAACCGAGAATTTTCACCGACGACCTGATATTTTGTGAAGATAAGGTTACTACTCAATGGTCAATGTAATCGTAAAGCCTTTTCTTAGTCAACAAATATATTTTCTGGTGCTTTCTGAACGATTTTTTTTATTTTTGATTTGTATCGCTCTATGTATTATGCATACAATTTTTATATTTTCGTCTTCTATTCCGTTTTCATCTTCAATTTTATTTGGTAAAATTTAAATATTGTTTTTTGTCTCCAGTGTTAATGTAGAACGATTATTCATTTTAATATTGTTTATTAAAAATTCCAATTAAATACAACCTATTTAAACTCTAAGAGATTTGCCACTAAACACCAAATCACTTTTTAAAACTTCTCGACGCGCTTTTCTCTAACAATTTTAGCATCATCAGGAGATGATTCAATCCCAATTCAAGTTAGTTCTTGTTCTTGATGTGTATAACATTATTGGTCTTACGGTGGGTTTTTAAATAATTGCCTTCGTTTGCATTCTATTGTGTTAATTTCTATTACCTATTATGTGCACATCTGTTCAACATGCCTTTCAACCTTTTTGTGCACTCTCCTAGCGCAGGGTAACATGCATGCCTCCTTCTTGTCCACAAGTCTGCCTTAGTTTTATTCAACATTTCTGGCGAGTTCAGTAAAGACGGTTTTTTGAAAACGTTAATACATTTTATTTTGTAAGTACCTACTGTTAACTGTGTAATTTCAGTTTCATGAATAGGGTAAAATGGGGACGCTAAGGGAAATATTAAATAAAAAAATATTTCAAGCACTATTGATTAACTTTATTACCCTTAGTTTAGTTTAACTTATTAATCATATATTTAGTAAACGAGATGGCAGGTTTCATTATTATAAGTAATAAATAATAATAATTTTTAAAAGTTAACTTTTTACCGTTTTGCCCCATACTTGTCCAAAACCGGGTATACTTTCATCTTATACCTCTTAACAGACTACTTTGCCTCTTAACAACGGAAGCAATGGAACTCATCCAGTTCATCTTGTTCCCAACCAGTACAGCCTTCATGGGCCCATTTCTTACATTTAAGACATTGCATCCAATCATCACTTGATCGCGTATTTCCGTATATTTCAGTGCAATAAATACACACATGGTCTGAAACATTTTTCTTTTTGGAATGTTTAGAATTTGCTATGTTATCACTAAGCTTCAGAACATTTTTTATTCGCTTTTTTGGCGTCATTTTCTTCTAGTTCTAATTTATAAGGTGATGAAGTAATAACAGCAATTTTACCTCGACGAGCATTTGTAGTTGTTTTTGTCGCAACATAAGGCTTAGATAATATCAGCTGGTGAAAAAGCTAAAGACGAGGATGCCAAATGACGTGAAGTGCTTGTTTATGGACTACCTGATGGTCGCTTCGATGGAGTTGGTTGTGGATTTATTGATAAAGCTTCTGAAAGTTGATGCTGCTGTGCAAGCACAGGGTTAACTTTTGCAACATTTATGTTAACAACAATATTTTTATCTTGAGTTTCAATTGTAACTTGTTCAGAAGAGTTGGTCGTAGGGTCAGTACATGTGACATTATTATCCATTGTAGTAGCAGAAATAAAATCATGATCTGAAAAGATATTCTGCTTGCAAAGATGCACTGCTTTAGCGTACGCTATCCCAAAAAGCTCTCCAAGTTGAAACTGGGTTACAATACTACCTGGGTTATTACGCAGCCATGTCATCACTTCTTGGCTGTAATAGGTGCTTAATGGGCCCATAATGTTAACATCGAGATGTGTGCAGTGTGGAGGAAAACTAACTATGATAACTCCAGTCTCTCGTGCTTTCAAGCAAAAGCAATACAGGGTCATTTTTAGTAGGTTTGACGTTCGGGATGAAGTTACTAAGCCAGTGAAAAAATATATCACTTTGTATCCATTCACTGGAATGGCATATTGCGATAGTTCCAGGGGATGCACCATTTAACAATTCAGCCTTCATACGGACTCTCGGGAAAATTAAGAGTGGTGGAACATAGGCACCTGCAGCTGACACACACACAAAATTGCGGTCCTCAATTAGCCCCTTTCACCTACTTTCTTCTTATCTTTTAGAGCAAGAACTTTAGATTTCTTCTTGGGGACAGTCGTGATCCCAGTTTCATTGACATTAAATATCTTGGTTGGTCCAGAATTGTATTTTTCTTGCAATTCAGTCAATAGGGAGAAACATTTTGAGATATTTACCCTGTTGAATCCCATTGCAAGAGCAACGGAAGTAGGCTCTGGAAGGCGTAACGATAACTCTTAATGACGTAAAAATCCGTAAAGCCAATCCATTCCAACTAATCCGGTGTCTTTGATAAAATTGTGATCTATACCATTTTTTTCTGCCACTTGAAAAGCAAGATGTCGAAAATATCTGTACGTTAGTCCGAATAATTGAGCTGCAAGATGTTTTATGTGCTGACACATCAAATTTTCTTGCTCAGCTATAACAAAATCTGTCTTAAAACATCCTCAGTTGTCTTAAAACGTCCCAGGTCTTTTTTGAAGCGTCTTCGGCATTGTTATTTATTTGGTACTTCTTTACTCTGGCTTCCAGGGTCGATTGTGGTACCGAGAATTTTCGAGAAGCGACACGATATCCACATTTTCCGTGTATTACTTCCAAAATGGCATTTTTAATACATTCTTCACTCCAGGATTGTCGGTTCGTCGTTCTTTTATAATTCCGTGGTATTTTTTTGTGAACTGTAATAATATATCATACAAAATAACGTTAAATAAAAATAAAACAATGACCTGATAATTGTACAAAACTGGGTACCACCCGGTATTACCCCGTACGGTTTTACCCCAAGCGCATCAAAGAAAAACAAAGTAATCAAATAACCTAAAAACATGCCGCAATAAAGATTCAACCAATATTCGTTTAACCTTAATACATACTTAATCTTTGCAATACATGCAAATCCACTTACCTTGACGCACAAAATTATTGAAATCCGTCGAATATTACATCAAACCTTCGAAAAAACTTTTTTCTTAAATATTTTCTGCGAGCGTGCACGCACATCATTTAATTTTTGTCATCAGTTTTTCTTCTAGTTATCTAATTATAAATATCAGATCTTGTGTATTCCTACCCTTTCTAAAACCATGGTTCCTCTAATATTGCTTCTAATTTCCCCTCAGCCTATGCTCTATTATTCTGGTAAATATTTTTCCAGATAAACTTAACAAGGGCGATATTATACCCATATTCCAGTAGGTTTGTATTTTCTTTTCTATTATGATATCGTTTAGTAGTGACAAAATTCCTTCCTATTTCTCCCATATATTTCGGGAATTTCTGCTGTGATTTCGTCTTCCCCTGGAGTTTGCCAAAATTAAAATAATCATTAATTTCATACATGGGCATACCCAGCTTTTGGCCTCGGGGGGGGATAATACCCTGTATAAACACAGGGCTGGCAAGTTATAAAATTTTCTAGTATTGAACTATACAATTATTTTTTTTTGGTTGGACATACTGATATATGATATTAAAATACATGACATGCGCTAAAGTCAAAAAAATAATGATATATTAGATATAGGATAATCTATTACAATTGAAATATCTATTAACAACAGATACATATACAACAGATATATATATACATATATATATATATATATATATATATATATATATATATATATATATATATATATATATACATATATATATATATATATATATTATATATATATATATATATATATATATATATATATATATATATATATATATATGTATATACATATATATATATATATATATATATATATATATATATATATATATATATATATATATCTGTATATATATATATATATATATATATATATATATATATATATATATATATATATATATATATATATATATATATATATATATATATATCTGTATATATATATATATATATATATATATATATATATATATATATATATATATATATATATATGTATATATATATATATATATTATATATATATATATATATATATATATATATATATATATATATATATATATATATATGTATATATAAGGTTTTAAGTATCCGTATATAATAGGTTTTCCATGTATTTGGAACTCGAAAACCGTCGTCCCTCTTGATTAGGCAGTCTGAGCGTTTTTCGATCTCAATATGTTTCACGAATTATGCGGGGTTTGTAGGAATATTAGGAATATACTTTCATATGTCTTTATTTCATATATCTTATTACTTTCGTCTTGTCGAACAAGTTTTCGAAATCAACTAGATTCTCTTGATAATGGCACTCGAAGTGGAAGCCGAAACCTAGTAATTCTAACATTACCGACCGCAGAAGCCTTTCCGAACATGCATATATAACTGTGTCTATATATAGGCAAAACCGCATATATATGCCCCTTTGTGGATCAGACCTTGACGTGGTTAAAGGGTTTGAAGGCAATGAAATTTTGCGCTTGCCGTCTGGAGCTATGCTCCTGGGAGGATCACCCCTGGTGAACAGGTCAAGGCAGAGGCCTCAAATTAACATGATCGAAAATCTGCCAACACGCATTGGACCAGCGTGGCAGATTACAGTCTATACCTTCAACATGGTATTTCAATATGACAGTACAAACACTAACACGGCCCTCATTCCTCGGAGGACAAGGGGCAAATACCTACGGCAGCGGGAAGACCTACCCCAAAGCAGAGGGTGCTAAGAATCACCGCGATAGTTCAGGCTGCCATTGGACTTTTGACATTGCTACGCTTAATATACGGATTATGAAAACGGAGGCCCGATTGCAAGACCTGTTAATTGAACTTGACAACATACAATGAGATATTATTGGGCTTTGTGAAACAGAGATGGCGAAGAGTTAATCAAACTGGAACCAACTGGACGTACTCTGTACCCGACGTACGGAAAATGGACGATGTGGCGGAATCGGATTCCTCATCAATCGAAAGCTGAAATACAGTGTAGTAAAATTTGAATGTACATCTGACCGACTAGGCCAATGCGTCATTCAGCAGAATAAAAAGTTTAGGCTTCAAATCGTCCAAGCTTATGCACCAACTATAAGCCATAAGAATGAGGAAATTGAGGAATTTTATGATGATGTGGCCCACCTTTTATTCAAGGAAAAATGTAGGTACAAAATCCTGATGGGTGATTTTAATGTCAGAATTGAAACCACAAGAACTGATGAAAATTCAACCGGCCCATATGGAACTGGTGAGCGAGACAATAGAGGTGACAGATTAGTTGATTTTGCTGACATGGAAATGCCCATCTGGACTCATAAGTGAAATTGATTATGGCCAACGATAAAACAATATTTTATAATTGTATGGTTCTTAACAATTTTAACATTGGAAGTGACCACCGATTGGTAAGAGCAAAAGTTAAGATTAACTGTCGAAGAGAACACGAAAGAATGACAAGGTCAAAGGAGGGCAAAGTGGATTCTGAGAAACTGCTGAAGAGGGCCAGCAATTTTGAGATTGTTTTGTCAAACCGCTTTGCTGTGTTACAAAATCCATACGAGATGGAGATATCCATTCAATATGAAGAAATCACCAACAGTGTGCTTCAAACGGCTGCTTCAATAGCACCATAAGAAAAATGTCTCAAACCGATAAAAATCTCCAGTGAGACCATTGATGTAATGAAGAAAACGACGGACAATGAGAAATGCAGGTAATCCCTTTTGGCAGGGTCGAGTACACTGAGCTCGGCAAAAACTATAGGAAAACGTATCAGAGAGGACACACGCCGATTCTACATGCAGCTAGTGCAAAAAATCCTGGAAGAAAAAAAAAAGGAATTAACTAAGCTAAACAGAAGCTGAGAAACAAAAGAACGAAACAAATTTATGCCTTAAGGCGCGAGGATGGCATAGTGTGCAGGGCGCGTACGCAAATGTTAAAGGTTGTCAGACAATTTTATTCCCAATTATATGAAGATCAGAAGCAATCAAAGACAACAATACCCACAGGAGAGCAAATGCCGGATATCCTAATGGAGGAAGTAACAAATGCTATAGAATCGATGAAAAAAAAAAGGGGGGGGGGCAAATTAGGAATTTCCTATAGATAAATGATTCAACATACAAAAAAATGCATAATAAAAGAAATTAAGTATTTATTTAAAATGCAAAGCGGCTTAAAACAGTTTCTGTCAAAGAATAACCCAAACTATTTAGGTTTTTTTTACAAAGTTTTCTATGTACACTGAGCATGCAAAGCCCGTTAAGTCTTTCTTCAATCATTGTTGATCTCAGCCAGGTTTTTACGCGTTTGAGAGTACTAAATGTAGCTGTAGAATAAGGCATTGCCAATAAAATATGTAGGGCTGTTTTAACGTTTGGATAGAAAGTTTCTGCGTGTTGAATCACGTCGGTTATCTCCAAAAATTCCAGATTCTCCTCCTTGTTTGTCCAAAAAATCCGCCACAGCTCCGCTTCTGACGCAATCCCTTCTAATTCATAAAATTTGGAGACTTCTTCCATACGAATTTTTAAATCTGGAGCTGTAATTTTTGCTATCTGAGCCGGGTGTAACAACGATAGAGCAAGCGCAGCCAATTGATCTTTGCTAAACCTCGCTTCCAATGAGGATAATAACGAGTGCAAATACTCGCTTAATGAAGCAGCTGGATGATTTACCCTGTAGTTTTGGCGACCTGCAGCCCGTTCAAGACGCAGCACTGAGTTCAAATCTTCAGCTATTTCATTAGCTGACTTTAATAGTTCCTAACTGCGTATTCAGCAGGACGTCTGTGTTCTGCAACTGCTGTTGGTTACTGCAGTATTGTTGGTACTCTGCATACTTGATTACGTCCTGGGTTTTAAACTGCAATATGTTCTCGTTTGGTTCCAACACGGAATTGTACTTGTCCGTAATATATAAAGCCAATATGAATGTGGTTTGTTCAACTGCAGAAAACAATGGAAAAGGCACTTTTCTTGTCCCGGAATTCCCTTCTTGAGAAAGCTTTTCCAGACCTTTCACAATTTGAATGAAATGCTTCTTAAACAATGAAATACTTTTATATTTTTGGGACCATCTTGTTTCACCCAGCAATTGGATTTTTGGTGCATATTTTCGACGCAAAACTGATTCCTTAAAAAAATAAAGCGTATCTTTGACAGTTCCGATGTAGTTGCGGATCTCAGGAACATTGTTTAAGTCGTACAAGTAAGTACAACAAGGTTTAGTTTGTGATAAGCGCAGTGAAAATATAAACCCTTCTTATGTTTCCCTCAATATTTTTTGTACACCATCATCTTTTCCCGCCATCGTAGCACATTCGTCGTAGCCCTACCCTACGCATTTGTTAACACCAATATTCAATGATTTAATGAATCTATTAATTTCAGCAGCTATAATTCGGGCATCCGTTTTTTCTAACTCGACAAAACCCATACATTTTTCCCTTATAGTCGTAAAATCTTATACCTATTGATAGTTGCTCCTTTTCCGATATATCAGCTGATTCATCAGCCAAAATGCTGTAGGCACTTGCAACTTTAACATCGTCGACTAAATTTTCTCTGATTAGGACTCCACATTAGTGATGCGAGGATACGTATTAAAATAACAGTCTAATCCGAATATTAAATTAATACGTTACTAATCCGACTTTTCAACATAAAAAATCGCATTAAAACGTAATAGAATTAATCCATCGATATCTGCTGCTTTCCGTTTAGTAATACGGATGAAAAAGATAGGAACTATTACGAATTAATTAATACGTATTGTATACCGACGGTTAGTGATACGGACATATATGATGCAGCCGTAATAAAATAAACTAACCTAATAGAACATTTACCAGTATATATATATATATATATATATATATATATATATATATATATATATATATATATATATATATATATATATATAATATATATAATATATATATAATATATATAATATATATATATATATATTATATATATAATATATATATATATATATATATATATATATATATATATATATATATATATATATATATATATATATATATATATATATTATATTATTATTATATATTATATTATAAATATATAATAATATATATATTTATATACAAGATACTCGAAAAAATATAAAAAATGGAAACTAACACAAATCTTAAATTATTTCAAAAATATAAAAGAAATACAAATAAAAAAATAAATATAATACAAAAAAAATATAAACTGAACTCTGATTATATAAGATAAATGGATCACAAATAAATAGGAAATTTATCCGAAAAATATAAATATATAAAACAAAAAAATCTTTAATTTTATTAGGCCCAAGTTACAAAAAATATCTAAATGGCTTAAAATAATATAAAACATTTCGTGTTCTAAAAATAAATGAAAAGTAACAGAACCATTTATAAACAACTATTTAAAAATAAAATTATATCGACATGCTTTGATGACAACCTATTTCGTCTGAGGTTTGCCAACTGGCCCGCTTTTGAAAATAGTCTCTCGCTGGGTACTGAAGTTGCAGGTACGCAGGCACATTTTTGATATAATTGATACAATTCGGGCATTGTGAACTGATGTTTTGCCCAAAAGTCCATACGGTTGCTTTTACGGTTAGAATGAGGAAGTTCAATATATCGTCTAAGAAAAATGGTGAATGTCGTAGTTGGCGTTATTGTCGTTTTTATTTCCTTTAATTTGTTGTCGAAGTGCATCCATAAGGATATGCTTTCTTCAGTGGAATCTGATTCATTAGGCCCTTGGGTATCGGATTTGATATCTTCCCTAGGAGTCTGGGAAGATTCTGGCGGCACCATAGTAGCAAGTTCGTCCATTATCCAGGTCTGACAAATCTTAGCTTTTTCTTCAATACCAAATGCTGTTTTCTTATAACGGGGATCGAGGAAAGTGCTTTTAGCAACAATTTTGTTGGATTCCAGAATCCCCAAACGCCTTGATATGGTATCGATTAATTTAGATTTCAGCCATACACCCGTTTCAGTTATCGGTTTCGTATTTTTCAAGGTGAACTTCAACCCTCTAACTAGAGGTATTATAGATGACATGGTTATGTATTTTTCATCTGAGAGTTCGGTGATCATTAATTCTAAATGTTTTAGAATCCGCACACAATCAGTAATGATGTTCCACTCTGAGGCGTCAATAAAATCTGGAGCTGATGGCAAATTAGTTATAGCTACAGATAAAGCATTTTTTACATCCAGAAGTGTTTCTAACATTAATAAAACGAAATTCCATCTAGTGTCTACCGCTTGCTTGATTTTATGGGGAGTCTGTCCTATTTCTTCCTGGGATTTAATTAGTTTTCCTGTTGCTAGGCCTCTTTGCTTGAAGTAACTAACCAAATTCTGACATTTTGAGATCAGTGCCTTCAGACCAACATTTTCATTAAGCGCTTCCTTCGCTGTTAAGTTTAAAGTGTGTGCCACACACGGATGATGTGGTTTTTGTAAATGCTCCGTAACTGCATTTTTTATGTTCGCGCCGTTGTTGGAAACTATGGCTATAATTTTTCTTCTTCTATTTCAAATTCTGGAAAGACTTTCCGTAAATTTAAAGCTATATTTTTTGCCGTGTGATGTTCTGAAGTGAGTTCTTTTGCACTTAGTACCCTTGAACGGAAACTGTTTTCGTGAACGAACTGTGCAGTTACACATATATATATATATATATGACATGTTACTGTCAGACTGCCAAATATCTGTAGTAATAGATATAAAGTTCACTTCTTCTAACATTGATTTTAATTTTAATATCTCCTGCAAATATAGTTAAATATAGATAAAAGTTTAACGGTTAAAATATGTCGACTAGGGTCTTTGTATAAAGGATTTAAGGTTCTACTATATTCCAAAAAACTGGCATTTTCAACTATGGAAAGAGGCTGAAAATCGTTTACAATTAATTTTACAAGACCTAAGTCACATTGAGTTTTTTGGGGGTCATCTCATTAGAATCTCTTCCGCTAATCAGCTTTAACTGTCGTCTTCGCTTTGCTATCTGTACTAAGATTGCAGGGGAAATAAGTCGTTTTCGCAAACTGGGGATGGACCGTAAGTTTCAGTCTCATCGGTAATAACAGGGTTATTTTTGGTCATTTGCTACGTATATTGGATGGATGTTTTTTAATAATATAGGTTTCCAAATTACCAGTACTAATAAAATATTTTAATTTTGTGCTACAAAGCTGACATCTGACAAATTTATTGTCTGATGATTTGACAAAAAAAGCCCAAACGATTGATTTTTGTGCTGGAGGGCCATATTAAAACTATTTTTAATTTATTACTAATTTAAGAAACCTGGCCACTGATCAATGCTCGTGCGAGAACGATACGTTAAAATTTGCGCTACAGCGTTAACTCTACCTTCACCATACGAAATACGACTAGCTATCGGTGCTAAATAGAGATGTCCGGATCGGATCTGATCCGACTCCCAGATTCGGATCTTTTAAAAGAGCCGAATGAACCGGTTCCTAAAATTACGATTCACGAATCTCGGATCCCAGGCGGCTCTCGGATCCCAGATGGCTCTTGGATCCCAGACGGCTCTCGAATCCCAGACGGCTCTCGGATCCCAGACGGTTCTCGGCTCCCTGACGGTTCTCGGTTCTGTTGGATCTTAGATAGTCGGGTCGGACGGATCTCGGGTCTCGGGTCTTTTTTAGATCTGTTGATTTGTGAACCGTGGAACCGTAGGGTTTCTGGAACTTTTTCCATTTATTACTTTGTTTTCAAAATTTTTCCATATGAGAGAGTGAATTATTGCTTTTTGATGTCAATGATATACCGAAGCCTTTTAATAATTCATACGAAAAATAATTCATATACGGGCATGTTGATATTCTCAGAAATTAAAATGTTATGCTATATACTACTGCCAATCGTAAAGTATTTGTTTATCTGACTATGCAACTAAGTTATGCAACCAGTTATGCGACAAAAGATTCAGTGGGATCCGAGAATCGGCTCAGGGATCCGGATCTTTGAATTGATTCGGAACCGGTGATCCGACTCTCCAAAAAGATCCGTATTTCCCATCACTAGTGCTAAATATTCCGATTGATTTCATTCGCGAAGTTATTTTGTCCCTCCCGCTAATACGAATTTTTACGAATCTTTCCGACTTTGCATTCCGAGCAACATATATGACGAATAATAATACGTATACTAATGCGGATGATAATCCGACTATTTTATTAATCCGTGTCCGTATCATCCGAATATCAAAATCATCCGACTATTTACAACACTACTCCACATATACTTAAAATCTGATTTTGTATTTTTGGAGACGTGTACTGAACATTTTTATATCTTTTTTCTAAATGTTTCTTCTAAATTTCATCACTAGTTTCAATTTTTAATTTAAGCAAATCTTGAAAAACCTATTGTTTTTTTCTTTTGCTCTCAATGGCAAATCATGTGTTCCGCAAAAAGAATAGTATTGATAATAGATCTTAATGTATTTTTATAATCTTCAATGCTTTTTGCGTGGCCTGTTTGCATAGCAACCACTACATTTGTTTTTGGGTTACTGAAAGTTTTGGCAGACGCGTTGGACTCTTTTTGCCATTGCCTACTTACATGTGCTTTACAATAAGTATGTATATCCTTACACTTAGTGAATGGTCGGATAATAAGAGAACTCTGCACATCACGTACAAGTTTCGGCGAAAATAAAACGCAAAACAAACAGGACGCACCTTTCAATCTTTTCGAATAAACAAGCCAAGGCTTGTACATTTTTAACGAAGTGTGGTTAAATTTACGTTTCAAGTGCGTAACATCGCCTGTAAAATCATACTTTTCTGAAGGCACCCAACATCGCCTTAACGTTTCCATTCGCTTTTCTGTAGTCATTACAGAACATCGCCCACTATCATTTTCATGAGGTTCATTTTCATCTCCCAGAACTGACAGAGATTCAGACGTATGAGATTGAGAAGCCTTGTCAGTAATATTTACTGGATTTTACGGGTTCCGATTCCGATCCATCATCTTCATTCAGTAGTAAGTTACTCAAGTTTTCAATACTGTTATTTATTGGTACTGGATGATTAGGATCAGATTGTGTTGTAACTGCCGCCTGATTCGCTTCATTAGTTTTACCGCCAGTAGAAAAATCATCCTATTTATTTGTAATTGTCCTCTTTTTTGGTTTTGTTGCTGCAAATAATAAAACATTAAGAAACAAACAAACAAACAACATATCAATTACTTTAAATTGAAAGCCAGTGGGTCCAGCTGCCTCCCTGCCCCCTGTGTACGCCCATGCTTTCATAATTATATTTATTTTTTGTTCTTAAATATATAATGTAATATGTTTATTTAATTTACTAAAATTAAACTATTTTACTTTAAATTAAATTTGTAAACTATTGCAAAACTTGCAAATTATATCAAGAAGTTGAAAGCGAAAACGCAACATACTTAACATCGGTGGGAGAATTGAAACAGTGGGAAAATTGAACAGGTGTGGACATACCTTTAGAGATTAAATCATCTCCTAATGATGGTATCACGGTTAACGAAACGCACGTCGAGAAGTTTAAAAAGGTGATTAGGTTCTCTTCGAATCGAAGGTTCCAATAGACAAATTGATTCAACCTGTTTGTTAATATTCAGGAGATACCTGTCATATAATTTGGACATCTGTCATATATTTCAGACATGTCGAACAAAAATGTTGAAATCATCTCTGAACCAGTGGACGTTAAAAAGAAGAAAAAACGTAAATATGCTTTAAAATTTAAGAAAGAATGATCTCCAATTTAGCGTGATATTTCAGCATTTTGGATTACCGCAGCGATTGCTACCGAAATCGGAAGGGAAGAACTGCTGGCTTCGACTTTTCGGGAAATAATTTTTCACGTAATTTCTTTGTTCCTTTTAAGTATTTGTAAGTTACTTTTAAAGTTAATTTGCGCGTTCTAAGAGTGGGGTTTTCAGATATATTTCAACATATAAGTGTTTCGGAATATTACATCACCACTGCTCTAAAGACTAGTCTTGAAATCACAGAAGAAGGCGAATTTCATGAAGTAATATCAGTAGCAAAGTTTTGGGGCGTAAGTAAATTTGTATAAGAAATATTTTGTTTCATTGTTAACAACATTGATAGATATCAGACATTTCACGAGTTTACTGTTGTTCGATAGCAAACGAGAGCTTAATGATACTTTACACCGGGACAATATAAATTTTCCAGAATGAATTCACCGGAGATTTAAAATGCAAACATACTGAATATACTAAACTTGAAGAGATTTACCCCTAAACACCAAAACGCTTTTTTAAACTTCTCGACGCACGTTTCGCTAACCATGTTAGCATCATTAGGAGATGATTTAATCTGATTTTAAAACTAAACTATGTTCTATTTATATGAAAACCATACCTAAGGAAGCGTGTAAAAATCATGAACCGTGAAGTGTACTAAGCCTTACATTAATAATTGAAAAAGTTAACTGAAAGGAATCGGTCCTTTTTCTGGGTTCATGATTTTATTACATTTTTCTATTTGAATACCTTCATATGCATCCAAAGCCCTATTATTATTAACACTTTTAATTAGTCTTAAATTACTAATATCTATACTGTGGTCATGTTCGATTGCATGTTGGGCAACACAACATTTTTCATTTCTCCCATATCTAATGTGGGCAATATGTTCTTTATATCTTGTCAATATGGATCTTTTTGTTTGCCCAATATACCTTCGATCACAGTCTTGACAGCTAATTTCGTAAATTTTTATGGTATATTGGGCAAACAAAAAGATCCATATTGACAAGATATAAAGAACATATTGCCCACATTAGATATGGGAGAAATGAAAAAGGTTGTGTTGCCCAACATGCAATCGAACATGACCACAGTATAGATATTAGTAATTTAAGACTAATTAAAAGTGGTAATAATAATAGGGCTTTGGATGCATATGAAAGCATTCAAATAGAAAAATGTAAGAAAATCATGAACCGAGATAAAGGACCGATTCCTTTCAGTCAACTTTTGCAATTATTAATGTAAGGCTTAGTACACTTCACGGTTCATGATTTTTACACGCTTCGTTAGGTATGGTTTTCATATAAATAGAACATGGCTTAGTTTTAGAATTAGATTAAATCATCTCCTGATGATGCTAACATGGTTAGCGAAACGTGCGTCGAGCAGTTCAAAAAAGCGTTTTGGTGTTTAGGGGTAAATCTCTTCAAGTTTAGGATTTCACACCAAAGATTCCAACAAAAGAATTGATATACTGAATATAAACAATTTTTTTATTTATAATTATACGTTAATGAGATATTTTAGAAAAAAATTATGTAGTCAAAAAAAAAAGAATATTTTTTATTACAAATCATAAAAAAACTAAAAGGTACACACCTTCATTTTTAAGTCTATAATTAACTGTTTAGTCTATATAATTACTGAAGCTAAGTACTTTGCAGCATGGTTCTTATTCTTAGTTACTGATTGACATCTTGGCATTGAGTCGATTAGATGACGACATTCTTCTACAGGTATTGAAAATCAAGCTGTATGAATTTCTTGCCATAACGCCTTCTTAAACTCGAAGAGATTTACCACTAAACACCAAATCACATTTTGAAAACTTCTCGACGCACGTTTCGCCAACCATGTTCCAACACCGAAGGTTCCAATAGAAGAATTGATAATGCCTTCTTGTTTGATATTTTTTTTTACCAGCAAAATTTCGCTTTGACTCTCTCGAAAGGTTCTCGATCGGATTTAAATCCAGGCACTGTAAAAGCTAATTAATCTCTTAAGCTTTATAAGTTAATTTCTTTTGTCATATTTTCTTTTATCCAACATATTGGATCTACTGCGTTATATGAAAAGCACCCCAATACTTTGATGTTAACACCATGCTTCATTGTACCTAAAGTGTTACGTGGATTGAACTCTTCATTAGTACGTCTTCTCATATACAATTTGCCATCAGAACCAAATATCGTAATTTTGGTTTCATAGCTAAAAAGGATGTTTTTCCAGTTACGTTAAAAATCTTCACTACAGTTTCTTTTTGCAAATTTTAACCTATAACTCTATATTCTTTTCATTTAAAAACGGAACATTCCTTGCTTCTTTACTATATAGGTTATTTTGTTGTAAACGTCGTCTTATGGTTCTGCTGCTGATACCTCGGTCAAGATTTTTTTTATAACGAAAGAATTCTTCAGAGCCTCGCGTTTAATATGATTATCCATTTTTTTACTCGTTTTTCGTATTCGGCCTCTCTTTTCTGATTGTTAGCAATTACACATGGTGACCGTTTGATTGCATTCGTAATAAATGCATAACATTTAGTTTTGACTTTTCGTTTTCAAAATTAAACGCTTTCTTAAATAAAATAAATATTTTATCAGAATTGGTATGCTATAACGTGTATAAATTTAGTATACTCTTTTTTTTTTCTACTACTCTTGTTTTATTGGCCACCCCACTGTCTGATTATTCAATCAGTTTAGATTTGAATTCAAAATATTAATATTTAATTTCTATTTCTTTTTTCGGTTACTATGACTTGTTTTATCTTTTTATAGAAGCACGAGAGTGGTTAAATTTTATGTTTTATGTTAGTATAACTCTTGAAGCGAAGATCAAAGTCAAAAATATAATTATAAAATTCTTGAATTTTAGATTTTAATTTCTTTTTATGTATTCTCTCGAGAAGTTCATTCATTTTAAATATGAGATGACGAGTTGGTGAATAATATAGCTTGGTAACGTACGGACCTGTAATAAAATATCGAGGATTAGGCATAATCGTATGTATATATATATATATATATATATATATATATATATATATATATATATATATATATATATATATATATATATATATATATATATATATATATAGAGACAGATATATAGAGACAGAGAGGACACGCGCCGATTCAATATGCAGCTAGTGCAAAAAAACCCTGGAAGAAAACAAAGGAATTAACAAAGCTAAACAGAAGCTGAGAAACAAAAGAACGCAAATATATGCTTTAAAGCGTGAGGATGGCACAGTGTGCAGGGCGCGTACCCAAATGTCAGAGATTGTCAGAAGGTTTTATTCCCAGTTATATGAAGATCAGAGCCAGTCAGTGACAGCAATACTCACGGAAGAACAATATATAATGCCAGATATCCTAGTGGAGGAAGTAACAAATGCTATAGAATTGATGAAGAACGGCAAGGCTCCAGGAAAGGATAGTGTAACTGTCGAAATGCTAAAAGCTGGTGGTCGGACGTTACATAAAACACTGGCAAAATTATACTCAAAATGCCTCAAAGAACTAAAAAATATCCGGCTTATGGAAAAATGCAGAAGTGATCCTTTTACATAAAAAAGGAGCACAGGAAGATTTAAAGAACTACCGTCTAATAAGCCTCCTATCAGTGATGTACAAAGTTTTCACTAAGATAATTTCTAAAAGAATATTAAAAAAACTGAATGACGCACAACCAAGAGAACAAGCAGGATTCAGAAGTGGATTCAGTACAATGGATCGCATCCAGGTTGTACAGCAGGTCATAGAAAGGCACAACGAATACACCATGCCACTGTGCTTGGCTTTTATCGACTACGAAAAATCATTTGATTCCATCTCAAAGCATACGATAATGGATGCACTGCTTAGCCAAGGTGTAGAGAGAGCCTACGTAAACCTATTAGAATCGATATATGATGGAGCTACAGCCACAATTCACCTTGATGATCTTGAAGTGGGAATTAATATTGAACGAGGTGTACGGCAGGGTGACGCAATATCGCCTATTCTTTTCTCGGCTGGCCTTGAAGAAGTTTTCCGTAAACTGGATTGGGAACAGGATGGTGTAAAGATCAATGGTGCAAACTTAAACCATCTTAGATTTGCAGATGATATTATTCTTATTTCACAAGACCCAGAGGAGCTGCAAAGACGCATACAAGAACTGCAAAGGGCTGGCGAACCATTTGGCTTGAAAAAGAGTCACGTTATGTTCAATAACTTCGCTCAGGACAGAAGAATTTCAGTTTTGGGAAGGGATTTAGAGATTGTGGACAGCTTTATATATCTTGGGCAGAGGATTTCAATGGAGGGGAATACCGCCCGGGAGGTGGAACGGCTTGTTAAATGTGGCTGGCAGGCATTTGGTAGGCTCAACATAGTGTTTAAGAGCAGACTCCCATTTTGCCTGAAAAGAAAATTATTCGATCAGTGCGTTCTACCCGTTATGACATACGCCAGTGAAACCTGGACACTCACATCGCAATCAATTCAAAAACTTCGGGTGGCACAGAGGGGAATGGAAAGATGTATGCTTGGCATTACAAGACGAGACAGAAAGTCCTGCGCATGGATCAGGGAACAGACAAAAGTCTGTGACATCATTGGAAGAGTAAAACAATTGAAATGGAGATGGGCAGGCCATATAGCGAGGCGATGGGACGACAGATGGACCAAGGCGATCCTGGAGTGGATACCGCTTGATCGCAAACGTCCGCGAAGAAGACCGAAAACACGATGGATTGATGAAATCGTTAAGTATATTGGACCCGAGTGGCAGAGGAAAGCCCAGGACCGTGAAGGTTGGAAGCATGCTGAAGAGGCCTTCATCCTGCAGTGGATCGATACGGGCTGATGATGATGATGATGATATATATATATATATATATATATATATATATATATATATATATATATATATATATATATATATATATATATATATATATATATATATATATATATATATATATATATATATATATATACTTTAGGTGACAAAAAAATTATAGTGATTTTTAATTTTTTGCTATTTGTTCATTGTTATCCAAAATATTTTAATATCTATCTTTGGTATACATTGCTCATGCATCCATACAGTTTTAAATGTTACTTACTATGGGTCGAGCAAAGCATTGTACTCCCAAAGAGAGGGGTCTAATATTGTAGTTACGGAGTCAAAACAAAACTAATAAATTTATTTCTCATGTACTAAAGCGATCTGAATGCGTTATTGCTAAGTTTTAAAGGAGCAAAAATTAATAAAGATATCACCAGAAATCAGAGGTCTCCCAAGAAAAACAAGCAAAAGATTGGATAAATGTATTGTATGAGAGGCACGGAAACACCCATTTTTCACTTCGTTTGACTTTAAACGGAAAATGGGTCTACAAATCAGTACACGTACAGTTCGTAGACGATTGGTAGAGATGGATCTTCATGGAAGAGTTGCAAGAATGGTACCACATTTAAGTAAAAAAATATTCAGCATAGATTCAGTTTTGCCAGATTTAACTTATACGAAAACTACAGCCGTAATTGAAAAAATATTTTATTTAGTGATGAAATAAAAATAAATCTCGTTGGATCAGATGGGAAACGGTACGTTAGGCGATATAAGAATGAAGAACTAAATGCGCGAAATACATTAGGAACAGTAAAGCATGGAGTAGGAAATATTAAATTGTGGGATGGCTTTTCTTATAATGGTGTAGATCTACTATATTGGATCAAAGATACGATGACCAAAGAAACCTACATGGAAATATTAGAAAAAATTATGCTTCATTATGCCAAAATGAATATGCCGTTAAAGTGGCTATACCGGCAGGATAACGATGCGAAACATACCGCGAATGTAGTGAAATGATGGTTTCTCGCAAATAAGATAGAAGTGTTGCCCTGGCCGTCGTAATCTCCGGATTTAAATCCAATAGAAAATCTTTGGCAACATTTAAAAAAATGTATTGCTAATAAAAATACATCAAATAAAAATATGTTGTGGGAAGAAGTCAAGAAAACTTGGTATTCTGTACCAGTTGAAATCAGAAGTTAATGGACAATATTCCAAGGAGATGCTCAGCTGTGGTAAAACAAAAAGGATATTCTACTAAATACTAATATTTTATATTTGTTAAGTTTGTTAATAAGCATTAGTTTTCACAATTTAAGGCTATAAGTGATATACTCTTATTTTTTTGACCAGAAAAAAACCACATATTGTTTGATAGTTGTAACTTTTGTAACACTACGATAATGTTTTGTTTTATCAATATTTTTTGTATCAGAACACGTTGCGCAACGTTAATAATATTATAATAATTCTGTAAAGTCGTTAAACACATTAAAATAAAATGTTTAGATTCAGCATTCATACTCTTATTATTTTAACCACAACTGTATATATATATATATATATATATATATATATATATATATATATATATATATATATATATATATATATATATATACACTATACTTTCTATATATATACGATAACTTTCTTAATGCCGGAAAACGGCATTAAGAAAGTGTATCAAATGTTGTGCCAAATGCCTGCCAGCCACATTTAACACGCCGTTCCACTTCCCGGCCGGTATTCCCCTCCATTGAAATCTTCTGCCCAAAATATATAATGCTGTCCACAATCTCCAAATCCCTTCCTAAAACTGAAATTCTTCTGTCCTGAGCGAAGTTATTGAATATAACCTGACTCTTTTTCCGGTTTATTTTCAAGCCAAATGGTTCGCCAGCCCTTTGCAGTTTTTGTATGCGTCTTTGCAGCTCCTCTGTGTCTTGTAAAAGGAGAACGATATCATCTGCAAATCTAAGATGGTTTAAGTTTGCACCATTGATCTTTACACCATCCTGTTCCCAATCCAGTTTACGGAATATTTCTTTAAGGCCAACCAAAAAAAGAATAGGCGATATTGCGTCACCCTGCTGTACACCTCGTTCTACATTAATTCCCACTTCAAGATCATCAAGGTGAATTGTGGCTGTAGCTCCATCATATATCGATCCTAATAGGTTTACATATGCTCTATGTACCCCTTGGCTAAGCAGTGCATCCATTATTGCATGCTTAGATATGGAGACAAATGCTTTTTCATAGACGATAAAAGCCAAGCACAGTGGCATGGTGTATTCGTTGTGCCTTTCTATAGCCTGCTGTACAACCTGGATGTGATCCATTGTACTGAATCCACTTCTGAATCCTGCTTGTTCTCTTGGTTGTGCGTCATTCAGTAGTTTTAATATTCGTTTAGAAATTATCTTAGTGAAAACTTTGTACATTACTGATAGGAGGCTTATTTTAGTAGTTTTTAGTTAGGAGTAGTTTTTTAAATCCTCCTGTGCTCCCTTTTTATGTAAAAGGACCACTTCTACATTTTCCATAAGTCAGATACTTTTTGTTCTTTGAGGCATTTTGAATATAATTTTGCCAGTGTTTTATGTAACGTCCGACTACCAGCTTTTAGCATTTCGACAGTGACACTGTCCTTCCCTAGAGCCTTGCCGTTTTTCATCGATTCTATAGCATTTGTTACTTCCTCCACTAGAATATGTGGCATTTGTTCTTTCGTGGGCATTGTTGTCTTTGATTGGTTCTGATCTTCATATAACTGGGAATAAAATTTTTCTGACAACCTCTAACATTTGCGTACGCGCTCTGCATACTGTGCCGTCCTCACGCCTTAAGGCATATATTTGCGTTCTTTTGTTTATCAGCTTCTGTTTAGCCTTATTAATTCCTTTGTTTTCTTCCAGGGTTTTTTGCACTAGCTGCATGTTGAATCGGCACGTGTCCTCTCTGATACGTTTTCTTATAGTTTTGCAGAGCTCAGTGTACTCGAACCTGCCAAAAGCACCTGCATTTCTCATTGCCCGCCATTTCTTCATTAAATCAATGGTCTCACTGGAGATTTTTGTCGGTTTGAGACATTTTTCTTCTGGTGCTATTGAAACAACCGTTTGAAGCACATTGTTGGCGATTTCTTCATATTGAACTGATAGTTCCACTTCCTCCGGATCTTGTAACACAGCAAACCGGTTTGACAAAGCAGTCTCAAAATCGCTTCCTCTCTCCAGCGGTTTCCCAGAATCCACTATGCCCTTCTTTGATCTTACCATTCTTTCGCGTTCTCTTCGACAGTTAATCCAAACTTTTGCTCGTACCATTCGGTGGTCACTTCCAACATTAAAATTGTTAAGGACAGTACAATTGGTAGTGTCCTCATGACCAACAAATATTGTTGGTCATGATGTAGTCAAATTCGCTTGTGAGCCCAGATGGACTTTTCCATGTCCATTTTCTGTTGATATTTTTCTTATGGAACGAATTCGTAATATATAGTTCTTGTTCTTCAGCAAAATCAACCAATCTGTCACCTTTATTATCTCGCTCACCAATTCCATATGGGCCAATTACATTTTCGTCACTTCTTATTATTCCAATTCTGGCATTAAAATCAACCATCAGGATTTTGTATCTACATTTCTCCTTGTATAAAAGCTGGGCCACATCATCATAAAATTCCTCAATTTCCTCATCCCTATGGCTTATAGTTGGTGCATAAGCTTGGACGATTTGAAGCCTAAACTTTTTATTCAGCTGAATGGCGCATTGGGCTAGTCGATCAGATGTACTTTCAGATTTTACTACACTGTCCTTCAGCTTTCGATTGATGAAGAATCGAATTTCTTCCACATCGGCCATTTTCCGTACATCGAGTGTAAAGTACGTGTCCAGTTGGTTCCAGTTTGATTAACTCTTCGCCCATTCTTCATGTTTCACAGAGCCCAATAATATCCCAATCTATGTTGTCAAGTTCGATTAACAGTTCTTGCAATCGGGCTTCCGATTTCATAGTCCGTATATTTAGCGTTGCAATATCAAAAGTCCAATGGCAGCTTGATCTAACCCGGTGATTCTAAGCACCCTCTACCTTGGGGCAGGTCTTCCCCCTTGGCCTCCGGGGAATGAGGACCGTGTTTGAGGTTGTACTGTCATATTGAAACATATTAAAATACCATGTTGAAGGTATGGACTGTAATCTGAAACGCTGGTCCAATGCGGGTTAGCAGATTTTGAGAGAGAACAGTCTGAGGCCTCTGTCTTGACCTGTCCGCCAGGGCTGACTCTCCCAGGATCATAGACTCCAGACGGCATAGCTCAAAACTTCATTGCCCACGTCAAGGTCTGATCCACAAAGGGGATATATATATATATATATATATATATATATATATATATATATATATATATATATATATATATATATATATATATATATAAACACTTTTGTTGGTTGATTGACCGGGAAGGAGCCCCACCTATCCCTTCAACTGGATGACATATGTTTCGTCTCTCGAGGTTCAGACTCTTCAGGGCGCCGACATATACCATACCATCAAAAATAGGGAGACCCTATCCACAGCCAACAACCCATGTTTTTCGCCGACCTCCCGTCGGATGGCGTATATATGTAGTGTTAGATTTTCGTCTCTCGAGGTTCAGACTCTTCAGGGCGCCGTTTCAACCAACAAAAGTGTTCATTTAGCCGGAGATGCAGGTTGTTGTGTGTTCCACATGAGATTGTGGAACCCAACGGTTGGGTGTCTGATGACACTCAGCTACTGCTGTCTCATTGGACGCAGTCCAAGAAAATCTTGGAAGCTGCAGTTTAAATTTCATACACTATGCTTCAAGTGTCAGTAAGTTTTTTGAAATCAACACAAATTCTGTGTTTTATTCAAGAATTTAAAAAATCGCATAGTTTGAAAAACCCTTTACCTTAAAGGTACAATACTTTCGTTATATATTTTAAATATAATTAAAATGCATCACTTTTTTTATTCAGCAGTTTTTTTACAAATGTTTTCACAGTACTATTTTTTTAATTACAGTACCTTGAAGAAACGGTGATTGATGCATTTCATAAAGCGGATATGCGCGAAAACAATGGTGTAGGTTTGTACAGATGCATGCATAGTAATATTAGTGTATATAACGAATAAAATTTTAATTTTACAGGAATTGATTCAATGTACATGTTAAATGAAAATAAAGTACTGGGCGTGCCTAGGATCCGACAGGTATGAAATTCTGGAGTTACAGGTTAACATTTATTTAATCCTAAGTCACAGAATCACACTTGGATGTTTGGTGTTTTATAATAAGATTTTCAGTATGGAAGTTATAGGATATTTTTGAAGTGAAAACTTCGTTAGCCGGGTTGAGTGATTTTCGGCAGGGGCAAAACTTATGGGTTCGCGTCACCGATATGTTAGTGACGTGTTGCGTCAGACTGGCAACGCCAATTGTGTTTTAAATTAAATTGTGTTTAAGATAATCATTATTTCAATTGTTTAACACGTTAAGCCCCACCATATGATCCAAAAATTGGGTCCACTGGGCCAATATTTTTTTTTATCATAGTGTCTCCATAGGAGATCCTCATTAAAAATAGAATGTACCTTATTGCTATACAAATCACTAATTCGGCCTTTAATCCTTTATGCATGCGTTATCTGGGGCAACGCATCGCCTACCAATGTACATAAAATGCAGGTTCTCCAAAACAAAATATTACGAATAGCTGTGAATGCCAAATGGTACGTAACTAATCGACAACTGCAACAAGAACTCGGTCTACTAACAGTGTCAGAGTATATTAAAAAACGAACGATCATCTTTCATCAGAGGCTAGAGCAATCTCCCACCACTGAACATTATCTACTAGGACGCAGAAAAATACATACAAGACTGAAGAGGAAACTACCTCAAGATATGTATTTAGAATAGATTTGTGATGTTAATGTTAAAACTTTCATTACAACACTGTCTTGTAGAACAATTGTAATTGTTGAGCAGACATTTCCATAAATAAAAAAAAAAAAATGTCTCCATTTTGGCGTGAAATTAATATAAATACAATTTATTCTCAAAAATCTTTTTCTCTTGTTAATTACAGCTTTTTTGTGTGATATGTGTTATATGTCGCGTAGCCTGTAAAACTATATTATACTCTAGGGCAGCGCGGCTTTTTATTTTATTTGGACAAACAATAGTATTCTGAGGCTGGCAGCAATATATATATATATATATATATATATATATATATATATATATATATATATATATATATATATATATATATATATATATATATATATATATATATATATATATATATATATATATATATACCGACACCGAGAATTTTACCGGAATGAATTTTTAATTCTTGGTCGTTGATTTTCGGCGCCAGACGTGGATTTTCAGTAGAAAAATTATTATTAATGTGTATCTTGCCTTCATGAAATCTGCTTTTTTACTCGCAGATAACCAGCGTTCTTTAATGAAATGATGCAATAATGGTAATCTATGTACAGTACATTGATATTCAGCGCCGAAAATAAGCGCTGGCTAACCTGTTTACTGGTAGTCGGCACCTATAAAAGCCGATTATTTACTTAGGTTTTAAATGATCGTGAACATAAACAAAGCGTGCCGCAACTTGTAAACAAACGTGAACCGGCACCGACTATTTCACCCGAATGAATTTTTAATTTTTGGTCGTTGATTTTCGGCGCCGGACGTGGATTTTCAATAAAAAATTATTATTAATGTGGCGAGTTAAAATCTTCCACACTCACATGTTGATTATGTTTGTTTCAATTATTTTTTTATTATTTCGAAATTTTTTATGTTTATAGTGTATTTTATTATTTCGAAATAAGTTTATGAAGGTCTAAGGCCGCTATTTGTATATATTTTTTTGTTTATCTTCACAAATTTTTCCTCGGGAGGATGAACTGGACATCTTGCCTTCATGAAATCTGCTTTTTTACTCGGCGATAACCAGCGTTCTTTAATGAAATGCTGCAATAATGGTAATGTACGTATCAGCGGGACAACTAGCACCGGTATTTGGCACCGAAAATAGGCGCTGGCTAACCTGCTTTCTTTGTGTGCGTACCCTTAAGCACAAAACCGAGAGCTGTGATACGTCTGATACGTATGTGATACGCTGATACGTCTCTAATCCAAAAAGGATACATCAAAATATATTTTTCACTGTTGTGCTTGAGTATATGTCTTATCGAGTTTTGAAATTAATACTGTTATATCAAACCTATCTAAAAATAGTCATATTTTTTAAATATTTTTAAAATTCGCTTTATAACACCCAACCGAAATGGATACATCTATAAAAACATTTTTGTTAGGTAGTTTTTTATTTCAGATAGAGGAATATAGTAAAAATATTTCTTTATATCTGCCACGGTGGTCATAAAGTTATTCAACGATTAAATAATTATTTTAGCGTTGTTTGGGGCATTGGACAACATTGAACTCAATATTTGAGTTCCAGCATTGCTACGAAGAGTGGACAAACCGTCCCCAGAGTTGTGCGTCTTTTTGTCTTAACAATTGCTTTGAAGAAGACAATGTGGAATTGTAATTCCAATTGAATAAAAAAATAATAAAAATCAGTCATTACTTTATTTACACTCCTCGTATAACATTTTTACCTTGTATAATATTTAAAATATGAGTAAAGGTAAATGATTTAGGATTAGAGGCGCATCAGCAACTGAGTAACTGAGGATATTTAGGGAGATGTAGGGGTCCACATCTTAATGTGGGCTCCGCACCACATCTTAATGAATATTAAGATGCAAACATTTCACTACCAGTGATTCTTCTGTGTTTTAAGGGTAAAAAGTCAGCAACATAAAATATGCTGATGTACTGATGTTTTAGGTTAAAGTTAGGTCGGATTCATGTCCGATACATGGATATTTCCGAAGACTCTTTGTCTCATGCTATAGCAGATTTACTGATGCTGCTGAAGACCGAATGTCGTTTGGATTGAAAACGGACACAGCGTAAGCATTTTATTATTTCAGGTTTTTTTTAATCGGTCGGTTGATTAATTTATTTGTTTTACTTGAAGGTTGGCAGCTCCCTTAATCCGGCCCCTCCGAGGTCGAAATGCAGCGGCGCTTGTTGCGGTTAGTACTTGAATTGGTGACCTTTTCAAAGAGAGATCAGACTTGCGTTCTGCGTTTTCAATAGGAGTGTAAAATCCGACAAGGAATATCCCTTCAGCCACGCCAGTTCGAAGCTAGGAAAAGCCGGATGCCTTCTGAGAGGTATTCATTTTCTTTGTTCACTCACCAGTTGGTAGGCTTCTCGGGAGACTTAAAATTTAGCATGAACCTAAGATTGTTAAACCGACGGAGGTGCGGTTTATTATTTTTATTAATTGATTACCTTCAAACCGGTAAAACAATAACATGACAGTATTATTCAAACCTTTTGGATCCAGCGCTCGGATGGTTGTTTTTCTTTCTTTCTTCTGTCAGTTTACTTCCTAAATGTTTGTGATTGTTTCTAGGCAAGAGTGTAAAATCCGACAACGAATTACCCCTCAGTCACGCCAGTTAAACGCTGGGTATGGCCGGATGCCTTCTGAGAAGTGTTCTACGTTGGTCACTCGCCAGTCGGTACTTTTAGGACTTTTAGGAACTTTTTAGGGACTGGACCTACATCTTAACGTTGGCTTTGCACTACAACAGCCACCTTCGTTTAACCCCGGTTAGCACAATCTTGGTTTGTTCTCTATCTTAAGTCTTTCGAGAAGCCTACCAGATCAAATTCGAACTGGCGTGGCTGAGGGGCAATTTATTGTCCGATTTTACACTCTTGCCTGTTAAAAACGCAGTACGCAAGCGGAGAGTAACCCATCCACGTACTAACCACAATAAGTGACACTGTATGTCAATCTTCAGATCACCGGAAGTTGCCAAACTCCCGATTTGAAATTTGAGTAATTGCCATTTATGTTTTGAAAATATTACCACTCAAAGTAAAGTTTTAGGGTTAGAGGCGCATCAGCAGCTATGAAGGCTATTTAGCGACTGGACTTGTAGCTTGACTTGGGTTACGAACCACGGTCATCGGTTACGGAAAACGCCGGTCAGCACCCCCCTCGGGCTATCCATCCTTGGTTTTGTACTTAAGCACAACTCGCCCTAGGGCTTACCGACTGGCGAGTGAGCAACGTAGAAAATGTCTCAGAATGCATCCGGCCTTACCCGGCCCAGTGTCTCAGGAGTGATTTTTTGACAGATTTTATACTCTAGCCTAGAGGCATTTAGAAAAAGTTCACACCAAGTACGGGAATCAAACCCTCTACCACGTTAACTAGGGATGAGACGCTTCTCGTCTATGTTCTGATCTACACTCGGACAGATGGTCGGTCTGCCCAATAGCTCCCAATACCTTCTTCCCTTCTCTTATAAATTTCCTACGAATCATCGAAATATAATATACAACCCAATAATTTAGTTATACACAAATTGTTTGTATATTCATACTATATTATACTTATTGTATATTATGTATGTATTACTATATTATACACCAACTTTACCTACTATCTTAAATTGATTCTTCTATGGAACCCAAAAAATAAACTTGAAGAGAACACCAAATCACTTTTTTAAACTCTTCGACGCAGTTTTCGCTAACCATGTTACCATCACCAGGAAATCATTTAATCTAATTAGTGCTAAATGTCTTCGAGTTTACTATTGTAATGCTAATCGGGAGGAAATGATTCGATCTCATTAGTGGTAAATGTCTTCGAGTTTTTTAATGTAGTGCTAATCGGGAAACAACATATTTTATTATGGCTACAAAATGACGTAAGTTGCCGATGTGGCCTCAATTCTAAATTCTTCATATTTTTTTTTATCAACTCAAAGACGAACCGGAAGTCAGATATCTATTGGATTATCTGTCAAAAAAATTTGTTGAAAGAGCTTATTTCAAAAATGTATTTTTTTTAGGTGGGTATACAGTGACTATGCTAAAACAAAAAGTCTAAGTTATCAGGGTACATTAACAACTTATTCTGGTGGAGGATTTTATGTTGATTTTGCCACCGATAAAAACAGTACTGCTGACATCATCATAGAGTTAAAAGACAACTTGTGGATAACACGTGGTACCCGTGCTGTATTCATCGATTTCAGTGTGTATAACCCAAACATGAATTTATTTTGTATAAGCAAGTAAGGATATTTGATACATATTTTACAACTTTTTTAAAAATTAATTTAATAAGTATTTCTGTAGCCAATTGATTTGCATCTTTAGAATATTAGACAAACTTTACATTCGGAACAAGAAGTGATATTCCATCATATATATTTTAAAAATCATATTTTTTTATCTAGTATTTTATTCAGTGTAATATCTGCGGAAAATTAAGTTTGTTAAAACAGAACGATGTCGTATTTATCCCGATCTGTAAATGGATCAGTTCTTCTATTAGAACCTTCTATAGATGGTTCTTCTATAGATGGAATCAGTTCTTCTATTAGAACCTTCGATGTGAAACACTAAACCCGAGGAGATTCACTACTAAACTCTAAATCACTTTTTTAAACTTCTTGACTAACCGTGTTAGCATCATCAGGCGATGACTCAATCTCATTGAATCATCTCCTGATGATGCTAACATGGTTAGTGAACCGTGGGTTGAGAAGTTTAAAAAGTTATTTGTTGTTTAGTGGTAAATCTTTTCGAGTTCAAGGTTCAATTCATACCGAAAAGGTAGATATTAAAGGGTATTCCATTAAGAGGTTTCGAATGTTGGTAACGAATAAAAGAAACGTTTCATAACATACCTGAAAGTTATTTATGGCAGTGCGAAGCTGAATAGTGTACAATTATACGTGGAATACAACATCTGTCAAATGACCGCCACGACTTCTCTGGCAGCTCACAATTTTTTTGTTGAAATTCTCGATTACTGCTGAACACATTTGCGGAGTTATGTCACGAATTATTCGCCTAATTTCTTCTTTCAACTGTTGAACGGTTTGCGGATTATTTTCGTAAGCTTTGCTCTTCACATAGCCCCACAAAAAATAGTCTAGCCGCGTCAAGTCGCATGACCTTGGTGGCCAATTTACGTCCCCATTCCGGGAGATCAGCCTCCCTTCAAACTGTGTACGTAATAAAGTCAATGTTTCACGTGCTGTATGACATGTCGCACCATCTTGTTGGAACCACATATTCTCTAAATCCATGTCCGGGAACGTCCTGCTCGTTCGGTTGAAAATATTCAGGTGGTTCGTGAAAGTGTTACTGAAAATCCACAAATGTCTGTTAACAGGCACGCGCAACATTTGGGTATCAGCAGAACTTCAACGTGGCGAATTTTGAAAAAAGACAAGTCTATATCCTTACAAAATTCAGCTAACACAGGAGCTAAATATTTTTTTCCTTTATTTGGGTTTTTCGCCACTATCCAAAACTCAAAAAATATCAAAAATACCTGTTCCTATTTAAAGAAAGAGTCACCGGGTAAAAACAAAAAACCAAACGGAGATAAATTTCTCAGTGATTCTTCTTTCTAATAAATTTGCTTAACGAACACAATTTTATAGATATAAAAATGTTATGAAAATTTTTACAAACTTTTAACGTTAACGTTTCGGAGGGTACTCTCCCCCCGTTTTCAAAACTAAACTAAAAAATAAATTATATTAATTTGTAATATATAAAGTAACGAGTGAAAGTGAATATATTTTTTTGTGTATGTCAACGATACTTACATTGACAACAATAGATTTTCATGACAGTGACATACTACCAAAAAATATATATAGGTAATGTTTACTGTGTGATTGTTTATTGTACTGATTATGTATTCAAATATTTAAATGTGTTTAATTGTATTCTTTAGAATCGGGAACCATATTGAATTTAAATCTACCGAAGGCATAGCAATACAGTTATTTTTATTTAAATTTATTATAGCGGTTTCTTTTAATCTTCTGTATTTTGTTACCGATTCTTTTAATACCGTTTTGGAATTATTCCAATTGATTTTATGACCCGATTCGCATGCGTGTTGACAAATTCTAGATTTATTAAAATCGCCCTTTCTAAGAAGGTTTTTATGCTCGACTTCGACACTTTAATATTAAAACAAAACAACACATTAAAAACTACAGTTTTTAGAAAACCGACAAACACAAAGCACGAATCATAATCGAAGCACGGTCATATGGCTTTTTCTTATCTTGACTTAAAACGCAAATTTCCGGCAATTTGTTAAGTTTGAATAATAATAATTTCTAGAATTAGGACATTTGTTGGATGTTCATTGCGTCCTTCATCTTCGATCATACCAACTGAGGCCCGTGGCAAATTCATTGGATGGGGCCCGTCCAGTAAAAATCGTCACGTTGTAATTTAATTTTAATAAATCACTCACAAGTAGTTATCCAACAGTATTACTAATATTGTGTGCATTTTATTTAAATATCTAATAAATTGTATTTCCAAAAACATAGGTATTACATAATTTTAATGAAATAGTAATTTAATATTAACGAGATATTTATTAATAAAATTCTTTTCTCCGAGCTTTCTGTTCCGCAAAAGTATCAATAACATCATCAGAGTTTAAAAATCGGGCCATAGAATTTTCAATAGACAGAATAGCCAAGTTCGTAGCCTGTCTTGTCTCGTAGACTTTCTTAAATAGGGTTTTAATAATTTTAGTTTCGAAAATTACCTTTCAGCACTAGCTGTAGTCACTGGAATTGTAACAAACAACATTAATGCAGTACATACTCTAGGAAACCTGCACGACATAAAATGATTCTTTATTATTAATAAAAGGTGGACCGAAAACTGAGAATTTCCCTGGCAAATGATTCAGATATGCCTTTTTTATATATATATATCAACAAATTCTAGAGCTTTTTTTAATAGTTCAGTGTCATTTAAATTTTGCAAAGTGGCAGATTACAAAGCACTGAAATTTGAAACAATTTCATTCATTGGAAGGACACGCGATTTCAGTTGATTAATAATGATGTCCAATGCTCGATAAAATATTCACATTAATTCATTCATTAAAAAGTTCACTTTGAACAAATTTGCCGGCTCTTGGAGACGCTCATCTTCGCAAAGTTCGTCAAAATGGCGTTTCACCTTCCTCTGACGAGTTTTAGAAAATTCCGGTTTGATGGACCATTTTTCTGCACACTATTTGCTTCCTTTTTTAAATTTTCAAATTTATGTCTATACCTTTCTAATTCTTCCAAATTGTCAAACGTTTTAAGGCATTTGAAAGATCGGTGGCTTTAGACTGAAGTGCTTTAGAGGCTGCATCGATAACATAATAAAATTGTAGTTCTTGATGTTCTTCTTGAGTGAAATAGCTTCATTTCTTTCATCTGATTTGCAATTTAACAGAATTGTTTTCGTTACCGCTTTTTGAACTTCAACAAACCGAACTTTTAAAGCAAAAATAACATCATAACGTTCTGTCCATCTAATAGGGTTCAATGTTTTTAATGTTATCGAAGTTGAAGACTCCTTCTCTCATCATAAAACATCATCATAATCTTGATCATCATAAAACTTGATACCATGCCCAAAAAAAATATAAATTTGTTGAACTGTTTCAAAAAAATGTTGCATATCAATAACCTCTCTTACTTCATTATTAAACACCATATTCAAGATATGAGCAGCCACAGCATTTGGCTCGATATCTTTTATGAGTTTTTCAACTCCACCATAAGTGCCTTTCATTGTGTTAGCATCATCATATCCTTGTCCTCGACACTTATTTAGAGGTATATTTTTATCAGTTATGGATTTAATAATTGCTTCTACATTTCTAAGGCAATTTGGTCCTTAACTTCATGAAATCCTAAAAATGACTCTTTAATGACGAGCGCGTTTGGGGATTTCATTTTCGTCTTTCTCGATCATACAATAACGGTAAAGTTCACACATTTGATCTGTTTTTGAAATATCTTGAGTCATTTCGAATATGACAGATTAAAATGGTGTGGCATTTATTTTATTTATGAGTGTATTTTCTATTTTTAGAACCAGAACAGAAATGAGCTCATTTTGTATTTTTGGACTTAAGTATTTTATCAGGCCCTTTGGTTTACTTAACAGTTCTTGTAAAATCGGATTTTATTTTGCTAATAACTCAGCAATACTCAAAAAGTTTCCTCGAGAACTTGGATTATTGCTATCTGCCTTTTCTCTGTGGCCACGAAAGGCCACATGTATGTGGCTACCATCAAGGAGTTTAGAGAGTACTTGGTACCAAAAAGATTTTTCTTGCTTGATCATGGACTCTTGCTCTTCATTTAGTGTTCCATGTAGCCGCCATTGTTGATATTTAAGACAAAAATCCAGGTGAATTTTCGATGTCTCGTGTCTTTCTATGGTGTCTATTGTATTTTTTTAGATGCCCGATTTGCGAATAACCAACATGATTCACAATACGCCTTCTGAAGTATTAAGGAATAGGATAGGTTGGAAACAATATAGTAATGTTTTTCTTGGAAAGATATATTGTTATTGACTTTTAAGAAAGGACCCTTCGATTTACAATGTCCGTTTTCGGTCACGAACCGTTTCACTTCATCATTTAGTTCTTTAACATTACCCTTATCAGTAATATATGGTGAAGATGCAATATTGTTCACTCTCTATACACTCTCGCATATGCACTGGTGTCGGAATATACACTGGTGTTTGCTGTACTGTTACTTTTAGTTGCGTTCAGTTCTTCACTTTCGGAGCACCGTTCACTCGCTTTTTCGTTAATAAAGACATCATTCTTAAAGTACTGACTAATTTTAGGTAACTTTTTTTTCTTCAGACTCCCTCTTTCTCTTTCGTTTTTCGCTCCCACTTAGATATTTTCTAGAACTAGACATGTTGATATCTAATGATGAACTAGACATGTTGATATCACAATTAACTTTACTTTGCCGATTCAATAAAACAAAAACTACGAAAAATCAAAGATACTTAAAAAATAGAAATCCGGGATTCCCCTAACATCGTGCCTCGCTAGCCCGCCAGCGCCACGAAAAATGTACTTTCTTAGTAACAAAATGCGGGAATTCCCCGAGCATCACTAGCTCGTCCGCGCCATCAAAGCACCGCGACAAAAAATGAAACAACCAATGGATGCGTTCTAAAATTGATCGACATCCTTTTCTTATGAATGCGTTTAAATCTTAATAATTTATTTGAATTTGTATATGGTCTTTAGTTGTGTCTAACTTTAATTGATTTTAAGTACTTATTTAAAATTTATAATTTTTACTAAATTTTATTAAAAATGTTAGGTTACTTCTGAGCTCGCGGCCTCTCGGACCGGGGGCCGTGGCCTCTCGAACCGGGCATTGTGCCAGCCCTGCCACCCTATAGTTACGCCACTGTCTTCGATGGTTATACGATCACGTTTAAATTCTCAATGGCAACTTTTTCTGTTGCGAAGGAACATCCTCTAACATATTTACCATATCGATTTGATTCTTTTGTTAAACCGAAATGTCATTTTTTTAAATAATTTCTTGATGTTAGCACGATTTTTACATTTTTCTAGTTGTTTCTAAGACAATATTAATTTTCCAGAATGAATTTACCGAGAATGAATCTACCACTTAAAAGGCATACTACTACTAAGGATAAATCCTTATTATAAATCATGAAGCAATTAAAAGGCGTAATTCTCTAAAACTGTTTACTCTATATATAATTAGAGGAGCTTATATTTATTTTCTTACATACGATGTTTATCTTATTATGTTTCGTTTTCAGATTGGTGTTTGAATTTTTGCCATCTGGTGGTGTGAAACCAAATTTCCATTTTACCCCAGCCACCTTAGTTGAGGTTCAAGGATTGTGGAATTGGACACTAAGAGTGCTCTTGTATATATTCGGTGTATACGTAATATTTTGTTTGTTTGAAGAGTTTCGTGAAATAATGTATTTTGGTTGGGGTTATTTCGCAAAATTTTGGAATTATATCGATATTTGTGTAATTATAGTAAGTGGCATTTATACGAGGGTTGCTATTTATGTATCCGGGATAATATCATGAAATCATTGAAAATGGTTTTCTTGTTTCTCTTTTACACACGTTTGAACCAATTTTTATAGAATTTTTTTCATTTCCGGGTATAGGTATCTCCAAAACATGCATTTTGAACGCATCTCCAGATTTGGCATTGAAAATCGTTGACCACGTAGTTTATTCTTCGCGGACGGGAACGAAAAGGAATCATGGAGTGCCAAATCAGGACAGTACGGCCGATGACTCATCAATTCGATGTTTTGACTGGTCAAATATTGAGTTGTTCGGTCCGGTGTGTGAGAGCTCGCGTTGTCATGGTGAAGAATGATTCATTCAGAATTGGCCGTTCTGCGAAATTTTAGTGGCACTGTAGCAACATGCCCATTTATCCCAAAAAACTTCACCTATCTAGATGTTATACATGGCTTTTGACGTATCAGGATTGTCTTTTCTTAGCATTTCTTTGCACCAATCGACACGAGCCTTTTTTTGAAAGATTGTCAAATTATGCGGAATCGAACGTGCAGAAATCTTTTTCACTGGTAAATGGTTACGTTAAATATTGTATATGTTTGGCATAGTAATGTCCAGGGATGCCTCAATCTCACGCTATGTCACATGACGATCTTGCTTTATCAGTGAGTGCGCAGTGGTTTTAGATGGAGTTTCATCGCCAAAAGTCGAAATGAGTTGATCGATGCGCTGTTGTTGAAATAATCTGCGTCGAAAGTTGTAAATCATCGCACGAAAATTCTCACGAGTTAATTCGATTTTTTGGCTGAGATGAAATTTGTAAGTTACTAAACACAAATAGCGTTCTGTATACAGTCAACTATGTCAAACTTTACGATGTCAAATGGCGCCTAGCACCACCATTGTTGCCAATTCCGGATACATAAATAGCAAATCTCGGATATTGAATTGGTAATTTTATTTTCATGGATAAGCGGTAGAAAATACGAGGTTACTAAGGAGGATTTACAACTGGAAAGTTTATCACTTAATCAATTGTTTGTTCGACAAATGTTCGAAAAGTCCTGGGAATTTTGACATCGGGATATGCAGCTATTCGTGGACTTCAAGCAAGCCTACGATAGCGTTAGTAGAGATGCCCTGTTTGAAACCATGACGAAAATGGAAATCCCGATGAAACTAATCAGTTCGCCAACAATGAGTATAAACAATTCTATGAGAAGAGTCAAACACAAGATCTTCGGCAAGGAGATGGGATAGCCCCCCATCTTTTTTAATGTTGCATTACATAAAGTAATATTAGGAATGCAAATCGACACCAGAAGAACCATTATAACAAAAGAACTGCAACTAATAGCATTTGCAGGTGACATCAATATAGTGGAAGATTTATGAGAGCACACCTCTGAAACAATGCAAGAAAAATCACTCGAAATTGGCCTGAAAATTAACTCCACAAAAAGGGATGATTAAAATATCTAGAGCGTTAGCATAAAATTGGATGATGCGAGACGACAACATCGACATTACTTATGTGCCAAAGTAAGAGGTGTTTCGATCAATAATGTCGATTTTTTCGCAAATCTTCAGCGTTAATTTTAATAACAAAATAAATTACCTTAATAATCGAAACATTGGCCATCGTTAGCTATTGTTATCATCTCTCTGTCAAAGAATAGATTACGCGCCAAAAGAACTTTGGGTTTTTTGAGGCCAACCATTCATCAAGTCAAATTTTCACTTCTTCGTAAGAATGTATATATTGTTCTGAAAGTCCGTGTTGCATCGATCAAAATAAGAGGGTAACCCGAAGGGGCTAAGTCCGGTGAATTCAGCAGGTGGGATAGGACGTCCCATATAACGTTTTTCAAATAGTTTTTTAGCCGAGCATTGTCATGTTGAAAAATTACTTTATCGTGTCTGGGGTGTATTCTGGTCCTTTTTCCTTCAATGCTCGGTTCAATCTTATCAATTGTTGTCGATATCGATAGCCAGTAATCGTTTCATCAGGTTTCATCACTTCGTAATACATAGATCCCCTACTATCCCACCAAATACACAGCAAAAGCTTCTGCCCATGTATATTGCTCACTGGTTGTGATGTTGAACCTGTCACAACTCTATGCAAAAAACCTTTTCTTTTCTGCCTGACAATCAAAATTTCACAAGTGGTTTTTCACCTTTCAAATCTTTTCTTCGATTCCTATGGAACCCATTTTCCTTCCTTCTGGATATTTTCCAATGCGTGTAGACTTTCGGAAATGGTGAATTAGGCAGCATTCAATGCTTCTGCCAATTATGTCAACATATGAGTTGAGTCTTCATCCAGTAATGCTTGCAAATTAGAATCTTGAAACTTTTTCGGCTGTACTGGACGCTCCTTGTGTTTTATATCAAAATAATTACTTTTATACTGTTTAAACCATCTTTCACAAGTTTTTTGGGTTAGAGCATGTTTACCATAAGCTTCAACCAACTATCGATATCGATTATTATCGATAAGCATCCGTTCTCTTCAAATGAAAACTTTTATTAACCTTTAACCGTTATTAAACTTTCCCGCAAAACGTCTTTTTCTGGTATATAATTCGACATATTCAAGGCTATGAAAAACTATGTTTTTTGCATAATGACCATTAATAACGAACAGGCTTTTGATGGCATATGTTTTCCTTCCAAAACGCCATAGACGTTATTAGTCTATAGCAGGGGTCGCCAATCTGTCGATCGCGAGCTATCGGTAGCTCGCGTGGTCAGTTTCGATAGCTCACGGCTATAAGCAATCCTCACATGTCGAACTCATAATCATTATAAACCGAAAATATTTTCAGACATATACGATTTGTATATTTTATTTTGTACAAGTTTATATAGCTTTATCTATTTGAATATTATTAAAGTAGCGGAAAAGGTTGGCGAGCCCTGGTCTATACCAACAAATCTATTAGTAATGCAATATCTTAGCAAAATCATCATTATTAACCGAAATATCTATTAGATAATACAAATGATATTGAACAGGAAATTAGGCAAAAAATAACTAAAGGGAATAGAGCCTTATATGCTTTACATATAAGTCTGAACTTGTCAAAAAAACGACAAAGATAACATTCTATCAATAACACAGTTTAAAAGGAGGCAGGATGGCGCATTAGATACAACCACGAACTTTATCAGATGTATGTTGAAAGAAATATAGTGTACTTCATTAAAATATAAAGACTGGGATGGATTGGACGTGTGGAAAGGATGGATGACGGGAAAATCCCCATCAGGCTGGTAAAAGGACTAGTTATCGGAAACAGAGATAGAAGCAGGCCAAGAACAAGATGGCAAATTGATGTCCAGAAATATGCACGAGAATTATTGAAGATAAGATGCTGACAAACAGAAGTAAGAAACCATTCTGGATTTATGTAGAAATTAAGGGAGATCATGGTCCAATAGGATTGTACAGGGTCCAACAGGGAGGTATGGTGTTTTTGAAACGACTGTTATGCGCGGCAGTGTCGAGCGAATGTTTTCAAGATGGTTGATATTTACTCGTTCCGGGATGCCATCTCAGTAGCCATAGAGCCGTGGTCTCTGGCACATGGCGTGTTTATTAACAACACTTTAATTGAAACTGGTCGTTCTGTTGTTTAAATTTGATTGGCATGGTCGCGTTCCAAAACGCGATATCATTATGAGGTGGGTGAACAAATTTCAATCAGGATCGTTGAGACTTGGGACTGCACGATGAGGAGATCGAACAATACGAACCCCGGAACACATTGAAAGGGTGCGACAAGCGGTGGAAACTAGCCCTCGCCGTTTAGCGGTACGTCACGCTCGCGCTCTTAGAATATCAGACAGATCAGTTCGCAGAATCTTACACCGTATAAAAGTAAGGTGTTCAAAAATTGCAACCAAAACAAAATGACTGTGAGATGGCATAGGTTCGCAGAAAGGATGTTGGAATTGCTGGACGACAACATCGTTTTGTTCATGAGAGACGAGGCCCATTTTCATTTTTCGGGGATGGCAAACAAACAGAACTTTCGATACTGGACACTCGAAAAACCCCCGAGAACTACACGATCAACGTCTTATCTTATATCTCGCTATGTTGCATGATTATTTTCTGCCAGAACTAAAAAGACGACGCAATAACATCAATACACTTTGGTTCCAACAAGATGGGGCGACTTGCCATACGTCAAGAATAACAATTTTTAAGGGACATTTCCCTGGGCGCCCTATTTCGTTACGTGGTAATGTAGAATGGCCACCTAGGTCACCAGACTTTTCAGCTTGTGACTACTTTTTATGGGGCTACTTAAAATCCAAAGCTTAAATAGACAAACTGCGGACTCTTGAAGCTCCTTCCGAAACCATAACGCGCGAAATTGAAAGGATTCCTCGTGCCATGCTCGAAAGGAGTATGAACGATTTTGCTACCAGTCATACAAAAATTTACGCCACCTAACTGAAGTGATTTTTCGCACCTGACTGTGTTATGTATACTTTAATGGCAATATACCATTAATGTATAAAAGCAATACATTTTGGTATTCGTTTAAAAATAAGATTGTATCATTTTGTTCAAAAATACCATACCTCCCCGCCGGACCTTGTAGAACCACTGGAAGAAAAAGGATTTCCTTAATAAAAATGTATTAATGTTTATTAAACAACCTGTAAAATGGAAAATATATGAATATTCGACTAATCGGCAGATCCAACTTTGAGTGAATCGTGCATAACGCAATGTATTTAAGATTTCACCACCGTGCAAATCAAGGGGCTAGAATACCTTGACTTATAATAACACAAAGTGTGGGTGGCACTATCTTTTGAGCAATGATCAAAAACTTAGGCAAAGTTATAAAATACGAAACGTATGAACTTAGGGATCACGCTTTTTTGATTAGACTTTTGAAATTATCTCCAGTGTAATAACACCATTTGTAACCCTTAGTAACACTCGTGTCTGTGCACCATATAAAAAGTTATAATGAAGTTAACATATTACTTCATTATAACTTAAACTCGAAAAGATTTACCATGAAACACCAAATCACTATTTTAACTTCTGGACACGTGTTTCTTTAACCATCATCAGAATTGACAGATCGAATGGTTAGCAAAATGCACGAAGAGAAGTTAAAAACAGTTATTTGATGTTTAGTGGCATATCTCTTTGAGCTTGATGTTTCACAGCTAGGGTTCCAATAGAAGTGAAGTAATATTTAATGTTACAGCTGACCGTCTTTCTAATAGCTGGTACAGAATACATGCGATTCGTTGGTAAACGTTACCTGGATGACATCAAAAATAACCCTCACAGTTACGGAAATTTAGAATATCCAGAAGTAGTATATAGTACCGTCAAAATAATTGGAGCTTTGTTGTTGTTTTTCGTGTACGTAAGAACATTTAAATATTTGAATTTTAATAAAAGGATGGCCCAACTAAATGACACAATAAAAAATGTATGATTTAGTAATCCTGTATTGATTATAATATCGATTAAACTATTCCTTTTTCAGTGTTCCAAAGACATAATGGGATTTTCTGTGATGTTCTTTGTCGCATATTTCGCTTATGCAGAATTGGGGTTTTTGGTTTTTGGTAGCGAGGTAAGCTATACTCTGTACTGGAAAAATTGAATAATATGGTATTGGGCCTATTAAATTATTTAAAACTCTTGGTGAATTAACTTTCACTGCACCTATTAATAAGGAATTACCACACAAGGAATAAGAAGCTTGTGACATGGGCTTTGTTGAGTTTTGGGTAAAAAAACTGAGATGATAACCAGCATTGATCAGCATGAACAACATTATATTTCAGCACATTCAGCGCCAATTTTATTTATCAATTGCCTAGAATTGAGTAAATCCTTGTCTGCATTGACACAACATGGTCTTCCAGTCCATCCTCTTCTTCAACGCGAATTTAATGATTCTTGCTGTCTTCGATCACTTTGTATCCCAGAGAAATCCTCTGAGATGTATTGATAGTTAAAACTCATTTGATTAATTTTGTAATTTGAATATCATTGAAAAAAAATCCTTTCAATAAAAACTTGTTTTTGAAAGCTAATTATAATAGACATTATTTACGGATACACATGTCGTTTTTACGAGGCTTGATCAATAAGTACGCGTGTTTGAAATAAAGGCGTACATTTTTCACAAATTTATTTTTATTTTTAAACGTAGACGACTTTTAGGTCTGTACACTTTTCCAAGCGTTTCTCCAACTTTTTTAAGCTGTCTAAACAATATGATTTTTCAAACTCCAAAATAAACTTCTGTCTTGGCGATGACCTCTTCATTTGAGCTGATTTTTTTTCCTGCGAGCCATGTTTTCAAGTTAAAGAAGAGAACAAAGTCGCTGGGTGCTGCCAGGTCGGACGAGTAAGGTGGGTGCGGAAGCAATTCGTAGTGCAGTTCGTGCAATTTGGCCTCAACAATTAAATATGAATGTGCCGGTGCGTTATCGTGATGGAAGAGCATTTTTTTCTTAGGCAAATGGGGCCGTGGCCTTCAATTTCTTATAGAATCTGTCCAACAACTCACTGTTGTATGCCCTGAGGCATCCATGAGGATTATTCCTTTGGAATCCCAAAAAATCGTAGCCATAACCTTTTCGGCTGATGGAACCGTTTTTGCCTTCTTCGATGCAGATTCACCCGGAATTAATGTATCCAGGTTTCATCAACGGTGACGACTCGACGTAAAAAGTCCTACGGATTTCGCTTAAAGCTGTCCAAACACTGCTTTGACATTGTTAGTCGTACCCGCTTGTTGTCCACCCTGAGCAATCGCGGCACCCATCGGGCCGACACTTTCTTCACACTTACCTTATCATTTACAATCTTAATTACCGTTCCGAACGAGACACTTACGGCCTCAGCTACGTCACGCGCTTTCGATCGGCGATCAGCGAGAATCATGTCATGGACCTTTCCGACGAATTTCCTGGGTAACCACGTCTGACGGGCGTCCTGACCTTTCTTCATCGAAAACATTTGTACACCCACGCTTAAACTCGTTAAGACAGTATCTCACGGTTGTCATAGGTGGTGAAGGGTCCCCATAGACATCATCCAACTTCACTTTTATTTCCTCGCATGTTTTTCCATCCAAAAATAAAAAACGAATTACAGATCGATATTGCTTTTTGTTCCATTTTATCGAGAAATACAAAACACGAATGGTACAAGTGACTGTTAAAAAAAACTAATCTATGAATATATCTGAAATTCAGCATTAGGTCGTTTAACAGTCTGCAGTACACGATGGTAATGTCAGTTTCACTCGTCAACGCCATCTGTTATCAAACACGGGTACTTATTGGATCAATTCTCGTAAATACTACAAAAGTGTATTGTTTTAAAGAGTTAATAACACAACACTCAATAAGTTCGTAAGATGACTAATAAAACAACTTTTAGGCAAAATTTGACTTTATTCATCTACATAGTCTCATTCAAGAGTGATACGTTGATTCCAGCGCTTCTCTAACATTTCGATGCCTTTTTGTCAAACGATTTATGTTTAGCCTCAAATTAGGCTTCAGTTTCGGCAATCACTTCTTCATTGGAGCCAAATCTCATTCTCTGGATCTTTCTTTTTAGATCTGCAAACAGGTAGTAGTCGCTGGGAGCCAGATCTGGATAATACGGTGGATGGGGAAACAATTCAGTGCAATTCATGAAATTTTGCCATTGTTGCGAGTGCACTTTTTTCTTCTTGATTTCGGGTCGTTTTTTCGCAATTTCTTCCCTTGAACACACCAATAACGTCATATAATATTCGCTATTGATGGTTCTTCCTTTATCGAGGCGTGATGATTCTTCCTTGTCCATCTCTCTGACACACTTTCTATTCCCTTTTTGTAAAGTCAGGGTGATTTTGAAATAAAATATTCTTCAGGTGTAGCTTTGATAGATGGTAGAAAATATGGTAATCTGATGGTGGAGCATCTGGAAAATGTGGTGGAAGAGGAAGTAAGGTGTGGTGGTTAATAATTCTTAATTTTTTCTTAAAAGAAACACGTTTAATTTGAGGAAGGTAAAAAATGGTTTATTCGAAGTATGCCCCCATTGCTAGCTGCACATTTTTCCTATCTCGCAATCTATGGCGATATCTAGCATTTTGTGGATGTCTTCTCAGAAAAACTGTAGATTTATTGAGGTGGTCCAGTCATTAAGCCATTTTTCGACATCTTCGTAATTGTTCAAGTGCTTCATGGAAAGTGCGTGATACATCGATGAAAATAAGTGTTAGTCGAAAGAGGCCAAGTCTGGCGAAGACGGCGGGTGGGACAAGAGTTTCCAGCCAAGTGTAGAAGTGGTGTCTCTGACCGCTTTCGCTGTTTGTTATGGGGCCTTGCTGTGCTGTAAAATCACTTTTCCGTGTGTTGTAGCCTATTCTGGTCACTTGTCGATCAATGCATGGTTCAAATTGATCATTTGTTGACTGTAGCGAACGGTATTAACTATTTCACCTGGCTTCAGAAGCTCATGGTACACGACACCTTTCTGATCCCATCAAATGCACAACATTGTCTTCTTTCTAAAGCGATTCGGTCTTGCGGTCTATGTTGATGGTTGTCCTGGGTTGACCTATGATTTTCTGCGTTTTAGGTTCTCGAAATATATCCATTTTTCGTCTCCAGTCACGATCTGGTGCAAAAAAAGGTCTTTCTTTCATGCCGAGAAAGCAAAACTTCGCAGACCATTTTTCGCTTTTCTATCGATCCATTGTTCAGCTGTTGTACTCATTTTCCTGCCTTCTGGATCTTTCCCATGGTATGCAGACGATCACAAATGATTCGGCGACTAACATTTATTGTTATTGAGTTATAACATATTTGTTGTTGCATATCATCTCCTTCCAATAATGCTTGCAATTCGGTGTCTTCAAAAAAATTTTAGTTGACCTGGGGGTTCTTTGTCTTTCAAGTCGAAATCACCACTTTTAAATCATCTAAACTAACGCCCATAAGTGTCTTGCGTTGGGATATTATCACCGTAAGTTTTCACGAGTATACGACGGTTTGCACTGCCTTTTTTCTTAAGATTGAACTAGAAAACCAGTACGTGCCGCAAATGCTCTTTATTTGGCTCGAAACTCGATGTTTACCACACGAAAAAAATATGACGCTAAGGTACTGTCGTAGCAGCAAAATAGCATAGAGATATTAAACTGTGAAACGACCCTTGCCATCATTCTTCGCCATCTCTTAAAAAATCAAGAATTATTAGTTCCAAGCTAATTCTTTAATTTTTTCTTGGGTGATTCTGGCACTATCAGGTCTTGCATGGTGATGTTGCAGAATCATGCCTTTTGGATAAATCCTTCTTGGAGGTATTTGAATCAAAGTCGTGTTTAATTTATGAAGGTGAGCATAAAATTATTCATCACTTGGCTTTATTTAGAACTTCATGGTGAATAATTCTTATAAAATTCCACTATACCGAGAGTAACAGTATTTTAGGGTAAATATCTGATTTTGGAGTGGGCAAATGTGGTTATCCTGGTTTTTATAATTGTTCTTTTTTATGTGGATTGCATTATAGAATCTACTGTTCATGTCCAGTAACAACTTATTGAACAGGATCTCTGCCTAACCTGGATAAAAGTGCACTGTAAATGATGGGGCTGAAAGTTGATATCGTACCCACATTTTTTCTCTTTGCACCTTGTTTAGTTATTTTAAACTCTGTTGTATTGTGGGCCATGACTTTTTAAGCTTTGTGGCTAATTCCTAGATAGTTTTTTAGGACCAACTTCAATTCACCAAACCTAACAACAGATTGCCAGGTCTTCCAGATTTTACACCTTTGAAAAAAAATGAAATCACGGTTCTTAAACTTTTTAAACCAACGCTGACATATTGCCCAAAACTTATAAAGCATCAAATGTCTGATATGAAACTTATTGGAAGTGAAGGTTGCTAATAAGAGTGTCACATATTTAAATTGAGGCACATAAAACAGTTAATTGTCCCGATACTTTTTTATTTGAACGAAACAAGCAAAATTAATGTTAGTAATGTCTGAATGATTGTGGCGTGTTCATATATTTTTTTTCCTTTATTTGGGTTTTTCGCGACTATCTAAAACTCAAAAAATATCAAAAATACCTGTTCTTATGTAAAGAAAGAGAATTACTGGGTAAAAACAAAAAACCAAACGGAGACAAATTTCTCAGTGATTCTTTTTTGTAATAAATTTGCCTAACGAACAAAATTTTAAAGATATAAAAAATTTTACAAACTTTTAACGTTAACGTTTCGGAGGGTACTCTCCCTCCGTTTTCAAAACTAAACTAAAAAATAAATTATATTAATTTGTAATAGATAAAGTAACGAGTGAAAGTAAATATATTTTTTTGTGTATGTCAACGATACTTTTTTTTGTATATTTTTTGAGTTTTAGATAGTGGCGAAAAAACCAAATAAAGAAAAAAAAATATAAAAAAATTAATGTTGCAGTCGTAAATATGTTTTTTTAGGTGAAGTCTTATAGCAGCTTTGGATTGTCTATGTTTACACTCTTGAGAACTATATTGGGCGATTTTGATTACGAAGAAATTCATAGAGCCAATTGGTTTGTAGCACCTATATATTTCTTATCATTTATTATATTGGTGTTCTTTGTTTTATTGGTAAGTAACTAAAACATGTAACTCTGTAAAAAGTATATTTCATTGAATGAATTTTGTAATTTTTGGATATACCTTAACGGTATTATGTAAGGATAAGAAAAATGAAGCGATATCACTTACATTTGGCATCATAAAGATTTAATAAGTGGGTTTACCACGATTTTTAGAACACTGTGTAACTCTTCGAGGCATGAACTAAATTATTAGGTACTTAACTTAATTTTCGGATTTTTTTCATTACCTTCTATATTTATTTATGAAAAAAGTAATACAAAATCTTCGAAGTAAACTATCTCACTTTTTTCGTCACCTTTCAGCTCTAGCAGTGTACGACAAGGATTTCCTTCCAGCAGTGTGTCTTCTGTCATTTTAATCAAAATTTCCAGTTCGGAATTGTTGGAACCACTTTTACATATTTAGGGTAATTCAATATTTAAATTCAAATACTGAACTGTTTATTGTGAACAATTTATTTTAATGATAATAATTAAAACACTTGCTATTTGTTTCACAATATATTCAAGATATTATCTCAAAGAGAATTCTGTATAGACTAAACTAAGGTTTCAAAATTCTTTCTAATTGAGGTCGGATTTTTTTTTTCGTTAAATTTATGACTAGTGACTAGTTGGGTGTTTGTTAGGTTTTTACCGTCGTATATGGCTTTTTTAATTTTGGAAATTTCAAAGTAATTTAAGGTAGTACGAGCGATACTTATGAATGAAAATAATGATGACATTTTTTGTCTTCCTAAAACTTAAAATAGTTACAGAAATTCACAATTTTAATTTATAATACTAAAACAAAAACTTTATAATTGTTAATAAATTATTATTGATTTATAAAAAGTAACGAATTGACTTCGTTATTATTAACACGTGGTTCAACAAAAAAGATGTGGCAACATCGCATTTGTGTTGTATATATATATATATATATATATATATATATATATATATATATATATATATATATATATATATATATATATATATATATATACTGCGTCCAACGAGACAACAGTAGTCAGGAGTTATACACCCCCGACCGTTGGGTCCCACAATCTCATGTGGAAAGCATAACAACCTGCGTCTCCGTCAAAATGAGTACATTGGAGGGCACATGTTTCGTCTGTTGGTGGTTAGACTCGTCAGGGTACTGACATATGCTCTCTCGCCAAGAATAGGGACTCCCTCTTCACAATCAAACAACCTCCAATCAAACAACATCTCCACAATCCACAAATGATTATAGAGAAGGACTCCCTATTCTCGGCGAGAGAGCATATGTCAGTACCCTGATGAGTCTAACCACCAACAGACGAAACATGTGCCCTTCAATGTAAGGGATGGGTGGAGCTTTCTCCCGGTCAAGCAACTAACCAATGCTTATATATATATATATATATATATATATATATATATATATATATATATATATATATATATATCGGTGTATCCATTTTGGTGCTTTGCCATATCCTCATCCGCCATCCAAAGCGCCAACAAGCGTCTCTCAAGACCGTTTTCTGGCCTTAAGCCGTCTCAAGCTGAACGCTTAAAGAGCGGATGAAGGAACGACTAAAGTCATGGCCATATGAATTGGTCATGCCCAATGGAGGCTGCAATCACATGCAGCCACGTCATCCTGCGGTAAACGGTTGCAACAGTCAGACTACGCAAAAGCGTTCGTGGCCCGTCTAACCTCGGCTAAGTACCAGGTATGATCGAAAAATAGTAAACTGGGCCCGTCGAGAAAATTATTAAAAATCAAAGGAAGTTCACCCGTGCTCACAAAGGTAAATTCTGTAAGAAAAATAACTTTTTTAAACTCACACTCAGAAATGCCATACATAGTAATCTCTCTTTTTAGGTATAACTCTACCTCTTTTTTTCTCAGCTGGTTCGCGACGTTCCCAGACCTTTGATCGAGTGTTTGGTTATTAGTAAACGAAAGTTGAAAAAAAAACCGAGTAAGAAAAATTCTCAGTTATAATTAGCAAACTGTCTCCTACAACTTTGTTTTATGACATTTTGTCGTAACTTCGCGCATAAAGAAGTGGAGGGGAGTTTTACCTATTTAGATAAAAAGTCGTCCGTTTGCCTAAACCGATTTTCCTCAATTTGTATTCATTTAAAAGGCAATTGCTGGGACAATCAGATAATCTGGGAGATAAATTATTTAGTTTATAAATGAAGTGGCGTTACATTCAACAATAGTTTTTTTGAAGTTTTGTTCAGTTTTTTCAAATGGAATTGTACAGCTTTTACTACATGGCAAGAAAGGTAATTTAAAGAAGAATCGTCCAATGAAAACTGGAAATCGATATCTCTGACATGTCAAGAGATATTTCGATTTTTCGGAAAAAAATCAGTTAGTTTAAATTTTTACCGTAATATTAAGTTAAAAATTGGTCTTAATATTTAGGTCGCAATCGCAACCGAAACAATTTTATTTAAAAAATAAAATTATCTATTCAGTATCAATCATCATAATTTATGATTCATAAATGTTCTAATCCTGACCTTGTTAATATTTTTTAATTTAATTACATAAGCGGAAAAAATGCCTTTCCCCAATTGTTGCATTTTCTCTTTTGTGATGCTTAAATACTACTTGACAGAATATTCAAATCAGTCATTAATAAATATACCTACTCTTTCTTTTGAACTAAATGAATGGATGAATGAAATTATGCGTTTTCGGGTTTCCAAATAAACGCATGCAATCCTTAGATACATTACACCAAGAGTGTAAGAAGGGAACCATGGAAACAAACAAAAACAGTCAAATTAACTTGTCAGTTTTAAAATGCATTACATTTTCAACATTGCATTTATTGATTATTAATAATTATTGTAATAATATCTAACAATGCCTTTTACGAATAACGAGGCCTTTAAATACGCTCCAAATTAATATGGCACGAAGAATTTGGACCAATCCTAAGCCTGGGTAAAGTGTGAAGGAAGGCAAACATTAGGTTAATATTTTTTTAACTTAATGCAGATAGTGAAATAATAACTGATTTTTTCAAAAAAATCGAAATATCTCTTGACATGTCAGAGATATCGATTTCGGGTTTTCACTGGATGATTCCTCTTTAAATTACCTTTCTTGCCATGTAGTAAAAGCTGTACCATACCATTTTAAAAAAAACTGAACAAAACTTCAAAAAAACTATTGTTGAATGTAACGCCACCTCGCGGTTTCATTTATAAACTAAATAATTTATCTCCCAGATTATCTGATTGTCCCACCAATTGCCTTTTAAATGAATCCAAATTGAGAAAAATCAGTTTAGGCAAACGGACATTAGACGACTTTTTATCTAAATAGGTAAAACTCCCCTTCACTTCTTTATTCACGAAGTTACGACAAAATGTCATAAAACAAAGTTGTAGGAGACAGTTTGCTAATTATGACTGAGAATTTTTCTTACTCGGTTAACACTTGAAAATACACAAAAAAAGATTTTTAAAAATGTTTAGCTCGTCACGCCCTCTTGCGGTCGTTTTAGAAGCTTAAAAATATTTTTGGTGAATTTCTCATGATCATTTTTAGTACATTTTTTTCCCCAAAGCTGTGGGATAAATAGTTTTCAAGATACGGCCGCGATCCATTCTTAATGGGACACCTAGTATATATTTTGGTAGTATGTTACTGTCATAAAAAACTATTATTGTCAATGTAGGTATCGTTGACAAAAAAAATATATTTATTTCCTATCTTTACTTTATATATAGAAATTAATATAATTTATTTTTTAGATTCGTTTTGAAAATGGGGGGGATAAGACCCTCCGAAACGTTAACGTTAAAAATTTGAACTTATTTTAGAACATTTTTATATTTTTAAAAATTTTGTTCGTTAGGCAAATTTATTACAGAAAAGAATCACTGAGAAATTTGTCTCCGTTTGGTTTTTTGTTTTTACCCAGTGAGTTTTTATTTACATAAGAACAGATATTTCTTGAGTTTTAGATCGTGGCGAAAAACCCTAAAAAAGAAAAAAATATAATTTACCTTTTTTTAAAAAATATATTTATTTATTCACTATATATAAGTTCACTGGTATGATGCTCTTCAAAAATCGATTCTGTCTCGCTTTCACTCTCTTTATCGTCGAAAATATCAGCTGCCTCATATAACGCTTCTACTTCAGACGCACAGCGAGTACGAGAACGTGTGTTCATTTTGAGCTAAATAGAAAACGAAAGAAACCGATAAATACATTTAAAAAAAATTAAAAATCAACGTTTTCAATAAAAATACTATAGAAAATATAATATTTATGATTTAATTACCACAAGATCGAAAAAAAACACATTATTTGTGCAAAAATGTTATTTTACCGTTTTTATTTATTGATAAAACACTGACACAGCAACAGCACTGGGTGGCGTACCCATAGACTGACTACGATTGCTTATATTTTTGTTAGTATTCACATCTTTAATTTTGTTAGTATTCACATCTATGATGGGGGATCTATAGTGGAGATAGTAAAAAATTATCCCCCACTCAAAGTCATCCCGTCAACGTGACCATTTATAAATATAAGGGAAAAATACTTTTAATTCACCCCTGGATATCCCTTATTCAGTGCTTCTCTTGAGCGTTAATAGTGAAAAAATAGAAAAATGCGTGGCGGAAATCATTCTACCATAAGAGACTGTGGATAAGAATAGTTGAAAATATAATTTTTCAAATAATTTTCAAGCTTTTTAATTATCACTGTTACTATGCTTCACCAATAGCCAACAGCGCAATCAATCGAAACTATTTATTTTATGTGAAATAACATTCAATGTCATTAATGTTTGAAAACAATTTCAGACAAATGTCCGCCGCTGTTACTTCTGATAAAGCGCATTCCATCAATCCAATTTCTGACCACTTTTTCAAGCAATTATGGTCTTATGTACGTAATTGTCCGAGTTATGTCCTTCCAGGGGTCAATAGTTGCTGGTTTATCGGCATAGAGCAACGATTTACGGTTATCCTCAAAAAGGCAGGGGCTGATAATTCCTTTGCTTGATATACCATCCCAAAGGACAACCTTAGGCTCCTAAAACGATCTTTCATTATTCTGCAGAATTCGGCTCATTTAGCTGGATTATCTGGTGGAAATCTAAATCTTTGCGAATGGTGCAATGAATCGTGGATATGTGCAAATCTAGAGAAGCTGTGCGGAGTCGTAGGACTGTCGTGGATCGTCTCTAACAGACTAGCGAACGCACTCAACATTCGCATTCGTGCTCGTTCTTGATGTCCTTTTACGCCCAGTTGATTTATCCGGTATTGTTTCCAGTATCTTCAAAGTTTCGCACCGAATGCTTGATTAAATTCGCACTCTCATGGTCGCTCAATCGGTCATGGTCGCTCAATCGTCGAACAAAAAAGTAGGAATCGTTGATTTTATAAAACGCTCGGATGCAAAATGTGCGCTGTGGTTCCGTGAAACGATCCATCTCTACTAAACTAAAAGTGTTTTGGACGTATCAGTCAAAACAAAAACGAAAAACAGTGTGTAAACAAATGTTATATTACACAGGAGTATATTTTCAATTTGATTTAAATATATATGTATATTCGGTGTTCATTTTTTTGATCCTCCATGTATATTATTTTTTCTTTAATGTTATCAAACTAGCTAACGTTTTAATAATACTGAAGTATGAATTTGATAATTTGAACCACTTATTAGATGTTCGCAATGGAGGAGAATTGTGTGAAAACCTTTCTGTTTTTTTTAATTTTCAGAATATGTTCCTAGCCATTATTAACGATACGTACGCGGAAGTAAAAACTGACATAGCAATAGCACCCAAGGAATTGGAATTGATGGATTATCTGAGACGAAAATTCAAGTATTTCTTGAAAAAATTGGGTTGCAAAGTTCGAAGCGAAACTGAAGAACAACGACTGTTTAATACCAACATAAGCAAAATTCGTGATGCTTTGGTTAAGTGAGTCATTTTATGCCTTCTAGGATTTAAACAATTTTAAAATAAATTTACTGCTACTTTATTAAATTTACAAATTAACAAACTTCTTTCATCTTTCGTCACATCTTTCTTAACTATTTTTCAACCACCCTTGACATGCAGATTTGTTCTATCAGCAATATTTTTATTGTGGGTGATGAGATAATTGAAAAATGCTCTGACTGTTGATGATGTTTCTTGATGATTCGCAACCACCAAGGAATCTCTTTTGATAACGCGGCTTTCAAATTGAGCGGTTTTTTTAAATTCTTGAATAAATCATAGATGGCGTGGTGAATTTGTCTAGGTCTAATCTCATTTCTAAAGTGTAATATGTAACATTTATAAAAATGGAGTCGTACACAATACAACAACGCGGTAAAATTGTTAAATCATTTTATGAAAATGGGCGTTAAGTGAAAGATATTAAAAAAAAAAATCGTAATATTTACGCTTTGCACAATCGTCCATCTGAGAGCAATAACAGTCGAATTGTTCAAAAATGTCAATAAACTGGTTCGATGGAAGATAAAAGAAGAGCAATTTATAGTTGTAGTAGTCGTTCACAAGAGAATATTGATTTGGTACGTGAAAGTGTTGCTGGAGACTCAGACATGTCTATTAGTCGACGTACACAACAATTTGGACTCGGTGAATTCACAACATTGCGTATGTTACGAAAGGATTTAGCTGTAAAGGCATATAAGGTTCAAATAACACAGAATTCAAAACGTTGTGTCTTTGTCAATTGGATCAAAGAACAAACACATGATTTTTCTCAAAAAATCATCTTTTTGGATGAAGCAAATTTTGAAATTGGTGGCTAGCATAGCACTATAACAAATATACAGAATTGCCGCATTTGGGATGAGGAAATCCACAATTGATTAATGAGAAACCTTTACATCCCAAACGAGTCACTGTTTAGTGTACATTATGGTCAGAAAATGTAATTGAGCCGTATTTCTCTCAGAATGCTGTTGGTTGGTCTGGATTTCTGTGGTGTGAATAGTATAATATTGATCTGGAGCATATGTGGAACCAACAGGATGGCGTTACACATCACTCTGCTTATGAAACAACTAATTTATTGAGAGAACAATTTCCTCTACGAGTTATTGCGAGAAATGGTGATGCTAATTGGCCACCAAGATCATGTGATTTAACGGAGTTGGACTATGTTCTTTCGGGTTGCGTTAAAAGCCAGGTCTCTAAGAACAATCCACAGTCGATTCCTGAACTAAAGGATGAAATTCATATCATCAGTATCATCATTCATTGGTGAGATAGAGCCACAGTTATGCCAAAATGTCATCCAGAATTTTGACAAAAGAGTGGACGTCTGTGGAGCTGCAAGAATGGCTATTTGGCATTTTTGTGTTTAAATATACTTCAATTAATAAAAAAATGTTTTGTAATCAACGCAAATCCTGTAGTAGTAGCACCGTACACGTGATAGTGAAGTGAAACTTCTCAAATAATCAGAAAACACAATGATAAATATTAATTACACAGCGCGTGGTACCTCAGCTGTTCATATGTAGCGTCTGACGCGTACATCTACAACGCACGCATGCGCGACACCTCTTTTGCTCCACTCCCGTGGCGTCAGAGTGCATAGCTGTCTTTCTCCTCTCTACGTTATATCTTTCTTCTCCCTCATGTAACGAAATGTGGCTAAACGTTACGCGTCCTTGAGATTTCACTCTCAATTCTCGTCCAATTATCGAATCGCCGTCTAAGAAGTTTCACTTCAAAAACAGCTTAATTTGAAAAACCCTTTACTTTGAGTGCTTATTTCGAATATAGGTCAATTTCAACTTTTTTAGTCTAATGTCCTTTTCAGTTAGTCTAAACCCTAGTTCTATTTTTATATCAAAGGTTCTAGTAGCAAATGCACGGGTTGTTCGAAAAGTTCTCGATCTACTAAAGAAAACTCAAGATTTTCTAGATTTTTCAATATAGTGATCTAGAAACTCAATTCATATGGACGACGTTCTAATTTTTTAATATACCCTCAGTATAACCCGATTTATCCAGCTCGGCTTTGATCTCATGATTTGAAATTAATCTTTGAGAAAGAGGAAGTAAATGCTTTGAGGTAATTATGGTATGTGGGAGCATAGGAGGAGTATGGCAGTTGCATCATGGAGTTGTAGCAATAACTCGAAACTATGTCCAGGCAGCACGAGTGCACGAGTAGCACCCTTCGGTTGATCCAGCAGTGAAGGGTAATACTTCCCGGTGATGGGCCTGCCTTTTATCAGGTGGTATATATGCGCCAAGATAATCCCAGAAAACCGCAGCCATAAGTTTTCTTATACCTGGAACTGTTTTCACTTGGCGTAATTTCACATTTTTCTACTCACTGTTTGGACTGTTGCTTCATTTCTCCAATATAAAGGTGAATTTATGTTCCATCTACTAACGACTAATTCAAAACTAATTACTAAACTCTTGAGCTCATTCGAATGTCAGTAACAGTTATGTCGAATGTTAAATGTAGTCGTGTAAATGTAGTGTGTTTAACGTGTCGTGGAAAATATAGTGGATATAGTCGATTGAGATGTTTACAATGTATAAGCTCGTGTATTTTTAGCAGCGGTGATTTACTACGAAATTTGTTGATTTTTGTGGTAATTTTGTTGTTCATAGCGATTTTTGGACGTCCCGAGCGTTCATCTTCAATGGGTGTACGACAGCGATTAAATTCGACAGCCCACTTTTTTACCATTCAAAACAAAGATGAAGAATCCTTTAAAGTGGAATTTAACTCTTTTTGTACGCCCGTCGAGGTGAAACCTTCTAAAACAAAGTAGGTTATAACAACTCGAACTTCAGTTATATTTATACTAGGGTTGTATGATAAGTACCTGGGCTTGACAAGAAAAAACCTTTTTATGTGTAAAATTTATTTATTTTACAACCTTTCAGTTCAATACACTTAGTCCAACGTTTTTCTATCTTTTTTATCCCTTCTAAAAAATACGATTGCTCCAACCCTTCAAAATAAGTGTTCGTTGACTATTCGTGATTGTTCTTTGGTCTCTGGTGTGCTGCGATGAATCCATGTTTCGTCAACAATCATGAACCAAACCAAAAATCATTTCGATTGCGTTTTAACACAGCTAAACATTATTTTGAAGTTAACACACGCATCTGTATTTATTGTCAGTTGTGAGCAATCGGGGCACCTATCTTGCGGAAAGCTTTTTTCATATCCAAATTAGATGTGATAATATTCTGCACTCGTTCAATCGAGATGTCCACAGACTCGGCAATCTCACGCACTTTTACTCACCGATTGTTTATCACAATATCGTGAATTTTTTCAATCATTTCTGAAGTGGTAACCTCATTTGGACCACCTGAACGATCTTGATCAAAAATATATGTACGACCAGGTTTGAATTCAGCTGTCCAATATTTTATGGTTGACAACGAACGAGCATAGTTCCCATAAACTCCGTTGGGCTTCGTTTTAATATCATCATTTGTTTTCTTCTTCAAAAACAAGTATTTTATCACTGCCTGATATTCAGTTTTTTCCATTGTTGTAAAATCACAAAAGTTGCTCTATTTAAATGGCTGCCATTAACAAACTAAACAACACAGCTACTTGGCAGTTTGACAGTATTGTTGTGAAAGGTTATATTTACGAAAAATGTCACTTTAAATAATAGCAGCGCCATCTCTGACCTAAGTCAGGTACTTATACAGCCATCGTATTTCAAAATAATTAAAAACTGATTTACTTTACTCGATGACTACAAACAAGCAACAAAACGCACGCAACTGAAACTACACAGCGCTCCATCTAGCGATTTATTGTTTTAGATGCAATTTCGAAGATCGAGAAATCGAAATGTATTTTGCCCGATACGAAATCGATCCGTTAAGGGACCTGAAGAGAGACGATATCGAAAAATTTTTCCAAAGATTTGGTGGGTACCTTGCCGATTCTGTTAAATAAGTTTGTTAATTCTCATTTTATTAGCACTTGAAGAAGAGGCCAGGAAGGTCGATCAAGATCACTCGGTTAAATGGGCAGATTTTCAAAGGTTTGTTTTATTTACACCCTTTATTTAATTTTTAGTATTGTTCGAAATATTTTGGCGGTTTAATTCGGTCAAAAAACAGCATTTTTTATGATTTTTTTTTTGAAAATACGGTTAATATAAATTTATTTATTAAAACAGGATATAATAAATTGACATTTTAGGAATATTCTGTGAAATTTTCATTAAAATATATGTAGAAATGAGGCGGCGACAGCAACTCTTAATGGGCGCCTCAGAAAAAAGATGCTTTGCGGTGGACACGAGAACTCATTACTGGAATTAAATCATCTGAAATGAAAAAAGCAAAAAAAAATTAGTTGATAAGTTTTTCTAATTTTTTTGTTTTTGGACTTTTTCTTAGAAGTCAAAATCAAATCGCTTAGAAGTCAAAATACCGATTTTTGACGAAAAATTCAACAATTTAGCTATTATAAAAATTACTTAAAATTTAAAAAAAAACTCGACAGAGTTACCTCGCAAGTAATGCGTAGAAAGAGTGTGCAAAATTTCAAAAAGATCTGTGCAGTATATTCGAGTGGCAGTGTCCACCGGTTTTGAAAAGGCAAAGTGTGGGAAAATCGAGTTAAAGATTTACACTAAGAAATTGAAGAACTTAAAAAAAATTTGTTGCTTCGATAGTGCCTTTCAAAACGCCATTCATGTTTTCGATTTCGAATTAGCGCCATCTTTTTTTTCGTGTGGTAACATATCGAGTTTCAATCCAAATAAAGAGCAACTGCTTTTCTTGTTCAGTCAAAAGAAAAACGCGATTGAAAGGCGTCGTATACTTATGGAAACTTACGATGATAATGTCCCAGTGCAAGACGTTTGTGGATGTTGGTTTAGACGGTTCAAAAGTGGTGAGTTCATCTTGAAAGACAAAGAACGCCCTAATTGCAAGCATTGTTGAAAGGAGACGTTATGTAAATTCAATAACAAATGACAGAGAGGTTAAATGTTGCTGGGAATTGGGAAAAATGCAGAAGGCAGGAAAATGGATACCACATCACCTGAAACATTTCGAGAAGTCAAAACGCAGAACAGCATGAGTTGACCATGACAACCATGTTGAATCATGACAACCTGTACATTTTGTGGAATCGGAAGAGTGTCGGGTACCATGAGCATCAGAAACCAGGTGAAACAATTAATTCCGTTCGCCCAACAAATGATCAATTTGAACCATGCATTAATTGAAAAGCGACCAGAATGGGAAAGTGATTTTGCAGCACGACAACGCCCCATCACAAAGCGAAAGCAGTCAGAGACACCATTTATGCACTTGACTGGGAACTCTTGTCGCACCTGCCGTACTCACCAGATTTGGCCCCTTCCGACTACCACTTGTTTTCATTGATGTCTCACGCACTTTCCATGAAACACTTCAACAATTACGGTGACGTCGAAAAATAGCTTGACGACTAGACTACCTCAAAAGATGTAGGGTTTTACTGAAAGGGCATCGACAAATTGCCAGAGTGATGGAGAAAGTGTGCAGTTAGGGATGACGCATACTTTGAATAAACCATTTTTTATCTTTCTCCCAAATTTAACGTGATTTTTTTAAGAGAAAATTATTAACCGCCAAACCTGATATATGTCATTATCCCTTTTATTTATTATTTCTTGCTTTATAATTTACAAAAAGCAACGCCCTTCAATACAATATTCATGAATTTGTTGCCTCGAGGCGACTTATTAAGTTGATGCAAAAGTTTGTCCCGTTTTTTTGGGAAAAATCAATATAGTAAGTGCGTTCGGTTCGATTATCTTTCTTCGTCTCTCCAGTAGCTGCATCATCCCGCGCTAATAGAAATTTAAGGTTTCTGGTTAAAGATCTGATCCAGGTGATTTTTCTAGTCTTCCATCAAAGGATGTTTTAAGTCGATGTAAATATATGGTAGTCGGAGGACGCAAGGGCCGAGAGAGTACGGTGGATGGTCCAAAACATACCAGTCAAGTGGTAAAATTTTGTGTCCGGTGGCCAAAGACACGTGTGATCTAGCATGGTCTCGACGAAACGTAATGCCTTTTGACATAATTGCCTTGACACTGTTGTCTGGTTGAATCAAAGAATTTCTCCGATATCTCCAGTTATTTTATGCCGATCACTTTTCATTAGTGCCAATATTTTGTTGCCATCAGCTCCAGCCGGTCGGCCAAAACGTGTTTCATCCCTAAGATTAAAACTGTTTTCATGAAATTTTCTGAACCACTTACGGCAAGTAGAATCGTCAATGGGACCTTCACCGTACACATTGCATATCTCCTTTTGCATCGGCGAAGCGTTTTTGTTTTTTGGGAAGAAATGCTTCTTATATTACGCCATTTTTAATGCTTGACAAAATTAAAAATCACCACCAAATAACACAAGATCTTGCGATCCAATTTAGCGCTAAAAACGGAACGCACTTTTGCATAAACCCATTACATTGTTGTGCGCCATGCCATTAAGTTGTGCGAAGAAATATTATAATCTTTGTATTTAGGGTTAGTACAATTGGAATGTAGAGATTTTGTTAATAGCATATTCTATTTGGCAAGTAATCTCAATGTTATATTTGCCTCTTTTAGACAAGATACTAAATTGAATGAACTGGAAAGTAGTCTAGCCGCGTTAGGCGAAAGAGTTCACGACCTGCTGACGAAAATTGAAAATCTGCAAGGAGTGAAAAAAAAGTTACAATAAATGAAAACACACATTTTTTAAGTTAATATAATATTAGAAAAAGTAATAATAACTTTCCTTTTTAATGCTAAGAACAAATTCGCCGATTTAGAAACTATCAAACCATTATGTGAGAAGATGCAGAAGTGCTGTGACCAAGATACAGTCTTACAAAACATTTTGTGTTGCAGTAGAATGATTACAGCCACAAAAATGAATAATGTAGAAATGGTTTGGGGTGTTTCTCTGAGTTCTAGCAGGGTACGATAAGGATGTTCTTCCAGCAGTGCTTCAAATTCTCCATCCTCTACTTTTTTGGCTATCTCGGGCATTCTACATCATTTGAATCACAATTTCTAATTTGGTATTGCCGGTGTCACTTCTTAAAAGTACTGTCCGAAATACCAGTATCTTCCGAAGAGACACCGAGTCATGTCCGGAACTTTCGCAGCATTTTTTTTTCAGTTCAAAAGACCAAAAGAAGACAATGTCCCAAATGTTGCATTTCGAACGACATCGCGTCTACAACTATATTCTGGTTTTAAGCCATAACTTCGTCACTATTAGGCACTCAAAATGTGTTGCTGTTATCAAAATCAGAAGGGTTAACCGTCTTACAAATGGTGGTTCAAAAGATTATTGCGTTTGATCACTACTGGAAACATCTGGCTTAGTCCGACTTGGTTACCTATCATCATCATCATCCGCATTCAGCCATTGTCGATCCACTGAAGGATGAAGGCCTCCCCAGCATGCTTCCAACTCGCGCAGTTCTGAGCTTTCCTCTGTCATTCGAGTCCAATATACTTGATGATGCCATCGATCCATAGTGTTTAGGTCTTCTTCGTGTACGCTTATGATCAAGAGGAGGGTCCATTCCAGGATTGCTTTGGTCCTCTGTCGTCACATCGCCTGGCTATACGGCCTGGTCATGTGCAGGTTTTTCTGTCCCATTTTTTAATTCCAAGCATACACCTTTCCATTCCCTTCTGTGCTATCCAAAGTCTTTGAATTGATTGTGATGTGAATGTCCATGTTTCACTTCCATATGTCAGAACAGGCAGTGTGCACTGACCAAAAACTTTTTTTATCAGACAAAGTGGGAGTTTGTTCTTAAACGCTATGTTAAGCCTGCCAAATACCTACCATTTTAACGCGCCGTTCCACTTGACCATGATTACATCATGACATTGTATTGTACATTGTATTGATTACAACATGTATTGATTACATCATGACCAACGATAAAACAATATTTTGCAATTGTACTGTCCTTAATAATTTTAATGTTGGAGGTGACCACCGAATGGTACGAGCAAAAGTTAAGATTAACTGTCGAAGGAAGCGCGCGGAAGCTTGACAATGTCAAAGAAGGGCAAAGTCGATTCTGCGAAATTGCTGGAGAGGAGCAGCGATTTTGAGATTGCCTTCTCGAACCGCTTTGCTGTGTTACAAGATTCAGAGGAGATGGAAATATCAGTTCAATATAAAGAAATCACCAACAATGTGCTTCGAACGACTGCTTCGATAGCACCAGAAGAAAAATGTCTCAAACAGACAAAAATCTCCAGTGAGACCATTGATTTAATGAAGAAACGACGGAACATGAGAAATACAGAGAGTCCTTTCAGCAAGATCGAGTACGCTGAGCTTTGCAAAACTTTAAGAAAACGTATCAGAGAGGACACACGCCGGTTCAACATGCAGCTATTGCAAAAAACCCTGGAAGAAAACAAAGGAATTAACAAAGCTAAGGAGAAGTTGAGAGGGAAAAGAACGCCAATTTATGCCATAATGCGTGAGGACGGCACAGTGTGCAGGGCGAGTTAGCAAATGTTATAAGTTGTCTGAAAATTTATTCCCTGTTATATGAAGATCAGAACCAATCAAAGACAACAATACCCACGGAAGAACAACTGTCAGATATCTTAGTGGAGGAAGTAGAACGTATATATATATCTTTTTTTTATTACATATATTCTCTTGATACATTTAAGTTACTTAACTCTTTAAGTTATTTACTTCTGCCCATTTTTAGGGGAAATTACTCCTACTCATTAGATTAGGTTACTATTTGTATGTTCTTCCACCAAACACACACAGGCGAGTGACTGTACTCTCTTTCTTTACATTTTTTTTCATTCTTGAGGATACTGTAGAGGTGTGTAAATAAAGTGATGAGATTGGTGGCGTAGCGTTCAATTTAATTTTTAGTGACATTGTTGACTTCCCCTTTGGCAGGGAGGTATGCTAACATCTGGTGCGTCTTTAGTATGAATTTGGATCAGTTGGCGATATGTAGCAATTCTTTCCGCAAACCGGAAGTGATAACAATTTCAAGTAACGGTGCGCTATCAAGTTTTATTTCAGACTCGGGCACAGTGCGGCGGGAACTTTTGCAAAATTTCAACATGGAAACAGTATTTTGTCTCGGGCCCACGTTTTCAGGTGGTTTCAGACTTTCAAATGACCGAGACTTGATTAAAGATTAACCTCGCAGAGGAAGGCCCCCAACTGCCCACAACTGAAAATCTCCACTGAATCCGAGGTTTTGTACGTTGGTTGATGGTCAGGAATGATCGAGGAGGAGTTGAATTTGACCCGCACAACGGTTATCAGATTTTGATTGATGAAAAAAATTTGCCTGAAAATGGTTCCGTAAACCCCTTCGCAGGATGAAAAGGCCAACAGGAGGGTAACATGTATTGACTCTTTGGGTGTGCCGAAGACAAACAGAACAGAGCGCACCGTTAACCACGCGTTAATAGCGCACTAGAAAAATCCGGTTCACGAAAAAAGTTGTTACAAACCACCAAGTGACTCTAGAAGTGTTCACACTCGAACTGAAGATGCATTAGATGTTGGCTCTCCTTCAAAGGGGAAGTCAATAGTTACCAGGTCGAACGCACCAGTCTCGTTTCATTATTTATACACCTCGTACTAAAAAGTAATGCATTTATACAAGGTTACAATAAATAAAAAATAACTTTTTTAAGATAATTGCTTTAATATATAATATTTACTATAAACAAAATATTTACAGTACCTTTATACAGCATAATGCAGATATATACGTTCAGTCAATACTTAAAAAGGGAAACGTTTTGTAAATGTATTTAAAGACATCAGTATAGACAAGAATTGAATGAAATGAAACATTTAGCTACACTTGTGATGAGCATTCTAATATATCACAAATGATTGTGTGGCATTTATGCAAGACAAGGAAAACCAGCAATTTCAATTTCGTTTTTTATGCGCGCTTATTTTATGACAATGTTATGATCTAGCATAATTATTTTAAGATACAATAATTATAAGATTGAAACAATGAAGATATTCACTTTGTTCTGGTGCATCTATGACTTTCAGCTAAAAGAAAATGATTATGACAAATTGATAAAAATATCATTAGCTATAATTGACTGATAAATGATGTCTGACTATATTTTTTTCTGATATCCAGGTATCACATAGTTTGATCAGGCTAACATGTATCTAAACTTGTTTTTGTTTTTAGCTATTAGATTTTAGTAATTTAGGAACATAATATGAAAATTGCCACAAATACTTTCCTTTCTAGTAGATTGCTATCACAGACCTAATCAGCAATTTTAACAATTTTCACTTATATTTTATAAAATAAAATAAATACATTATCTATCTATTAAAACTTAATTTTATACAGTAGAACGAAGTATAAAAAAAACTTAAGATAAAAAAAAACTTACTTAAATATAGGGATGTAAGTTTTTCTCTTAAAATGGGCAACATGTTTAAATCAAAAAATGCCATCAATAACAACTGATTCTTTTTCAATATGAATATTCAATGGAATGTTTTAAAAATATTCATTCTCTTCTACATTAGTGTTTAAGGTAAGTTCAAGGACTGAAAGTTATGACATAATATCGCCCTTAAAAGCTAACGTTTTAAATGCAACACATTTACTAGATACATAATGGTATTATGTAAAAAGTACTGTTTTTTTTATAAATAATACTGAATAATATATTTTTCGATTTAAACAAAATTTGTATCTGCTAAAATACTTATATAAAAATATTTATACAAAATAAGACGGACTTTAATTGCACAACGTGTCTAAATAAAGAAAATTAATATACAGTGTGTACTACAAATGGCCTTTAGTTAACCAAGCAAAATAATATATTTATAAGAGAGATGGAGATTTATTTCTTCCCAAATGAGACAGATGACGTGAGATGTTTCTCTAGCGAATCGCACTCTGCCAAATCTTCACCATTAGAGCGATAACAGCAATTAGAAGAAGCCATGTTGCTGTCGATACTGTCATAGAAGTCGTTTCTAGTTTCCCAAAGAAATGTATTGGCCGTTTGAAATCTATGACTTTCCGAATCGGTGATGGTCTGCTGAATGGAGCTTTTCTCCATGAGGGAGTCTGGGTAGTCGTCGGGGTGTTGGTCGTTTTTATATGAAGAGAGAATCCATGGAGATTGAAATTTTTCGCTTGCCAACGGTGAAATTTGAACCTGCGAATAAAAAGAACATTGTAGATCGTAGAATAAATCGATATTAGGTAATAGTTTCGCTCATCAACTTTATCTCTGTGTAATAAATATGTTTTGAGTCACTCTCAAAAAGTCATTCTCAAATACTATAATATTAAAAAAGTTACTATGTTTTTCTAATAAAAAGATTAAGTGCCATGAATTATTATAAACCTATTTAGGTTAAGTAATGTCTGAATGATTGTGGCGTGTTCATATTTTTTTTTCATTATTTGTGTTTTTCGCCACGATCTAAAACTGAAAAAATATAAAAAATATATGTTATGTAAATATTTACTGTTCTTATTTGCATAAGAACAGATATTTTTGATATTTTTTGAGTTTTAGATCGTGGCGAAAGACCCAAATAAAAAAAAACGATTTAGGTTGATGTAAAAGTTTATGCCATTTTTTTTTGAGTAAATATTGGAGAAAAAAGTTCATCAGCATTAGCTCAACAACCCTAGATGGATCTTGAATTGTTTAAGGAGTCGGCGCCATTGGTTCCTAACACATCGGTCAATAAGTCCCCGGTCTGACACATTTTTTGCAAATTTCTGATATTTTTCATCAATATATTCTTGAAAAGCAGTACAATTATTCGAACGCTTTTCTTATATTTCTACATAATTTTTATAGGACTAGTTTTCTTTGCCATCAAAATACCCTTCAGTTTCTGCAACTATCTCTTCGTTGGAGCGAAATTTCTTTCCAGGGAGCATTTTTTGAGGTCTAAGAACAGGAAATGGTCGCTGAAGGCCAAATTTGGAGAATACGGTGTATGGGGAAGGAATTCGAATTTATGGTATCAGCTGTTTCCTGCAGCTCTACTATACGGTTTCGTGAAATAATTTTGCGAATGTTGTTTCTGATGTTGCGTGTTGATGCCTTGCCTGTTGATGTTGCCTGATGTCCAACCTCACTGGGATGTTCAGAGCGTTCACCATCATAGGTGTTTGTCCGGCCACGTTTGAATTCAGCATATCAGTTATGGTTGATTTTCTCCGGGCAGAGTCCGGGTAATGTTTATAAAGGCATTGTTTTGCTACGGTATTTTTCTTTATAAAAAAAGCAATGCTTAATCAACACACGAAGTTCTTTTTTTTTCATTGTTTTAAAAATAACAAAAGTAGTGTAACATAAAGCACAACAACTCAGAAATTAATAGACAGATTATCATGAAATGTTGACACATGACGTTTGAAGGTTGGCACAATCGACCACTGGTAAGGATTTTTGGTAAGTGACGCCATCTATATGTCAGACCGGGGACTTATTGACCGATGTGTTATATCTTTCCTTGTCCTTCCAGTTTCCCACGTTTAGTTATCTTAGGTTCCTCTCTACCTGGTTCTTTAGTCTGTTACGTTGTCAACTTGTAGGTATGTTGAGTACTGGTTGTTGCCAATATATATGTTTTGTAGGCTCTATCTACTCTTTTCTCTGAATAAGTCCTACCCACTTCAACCTGTTAATTTTTATGTTTTTTACAGTATCAGGCTCACGTACAAGTTAATTCTCTCAAGTTCTCTCAAGTTAATTCTCTCTCAAGTTAATTCTCAAAGCTGCTCTCTTTCTCTCTCTCTCTATCCATCATCTATCTCTTAACAACTTGCGACAATCGACATCTTTAATCTATGGGATTTACTCAAAAACTCGGTGCCACACAACCCAACCGGCGACAACAAGGAAAATCGCCACAAAGCTGCTCAAAATCTCGCGCGACACCGAGCAACATGCGGCCACAAGGAACGATTCTTTTATAGAATCATCACGGGAGTTGAGAAATCATGTCTACGTCAATATGCAGCAAAGGAAGGACTGGGTGGCTGCACGAGATACGCTAAAGCCGAGAGTTAATCCCAAGGCCATGATCTGCATTTGCTGGGGCAAGGAGGGTCTCATGTACTGGGAAATACTGGATAAGAACAAGACCTCGCCAAGCTGCACCGTTTAAATGAGGTTATTCAACTAAAACGACCCGATCGGCGAGGTCGTCATCCACCACCTCACACAGCAGTCATCGCCAAGGAGGCCCTAAATGATTTAGAATGGTAGATTCTCTCCAGATTTTGCGTCAACCGATTATCAGCGCGGTGATTTCTGACGAAATGGCATCAATAAATTGCTCGAGAGATGGGAGCAGGTCGTGAACAATGACACGATTATGAAACAACCCAATATTATTAATTAACTCCTAGATATTTTCCACGAACATCAAATACCTCCTTCACAATATATTATCTTGCATTTTCTCTAACTGTATTACATAAGTCTATACGTAAATTCATATCCCAGCTGAAAGTAGAAAAATATTTTAAAAATGCAAGGAAAATGTACACGGTGTCATGGTGGGATATAATGCAATAATTAAATATTTGCGGTACACGACAGTTTCAAAAGTTACGTTTCCTTTTTTGTGTTAAATTTCCCATTATCTAGGTTTCGCTTGGTGGTTTGAACACGATAATTGCACTGTGACTAGGAAGGGAAAAGTCACAAAATGACCAGTTTGCTCAAAACGGATGTATATAATAAGGTATATAATTTTAAATATCAACAATATGATGTTAATGCGCGTATTTTTGTTCATGACGTAATTTTTTAAAATACAGTGTGCTGTCAGATACAGAAAATTGACTCTAGGACTTTCCTAAAAAAACCTGAATATCATCTAAAGTTTTAGCCATCTACGAGTGATTTGGTGATTTGTCGAAAAACTGTTTACAATTAAATTATCGACTTTTTGGACACTGAAAAATCAACAACAAAGCTAAAATATAATTTAAATGAACTTAGTGTCTTTCATGGAGTATATGGACAATTATCTCAAATATAAGGCATTCGAAAAAAAAAGTCAAAAACTAGGAAAACTACACTCTTAATATGTACTTCTTCTAATTATCTCGTGTTGTCTGGAAAGTTCGTAGGATTCTTCTTAAGAGAAAGAAAAACGCAAATAGTTTATGTAAATACTCATTTTATCTATTACGTAATTACCATTATTATTTACAAGATTTTGCAAAGGTAGTGGGCGGCCCATAGTGCCTTTTTGTCAAAACTTAGCATCTTTATTTTCAACAGGTTGTTTTTCACCTCTTCTTTCGTTTAAAAATATTTCCCATTTAAACAATATTGGAGAGGAGAGGTCTTGATATAAAGTGGCCAGCTCAATCGCCGGATTTGAACCCTATAGAAAACCTGTGGAATCACTTGAATCGACAGATTAAAGATAAGAATTACTCCACCAAAGAAAATCTATAGAGGATAGAAGAAAAATGGAAAAGTATTGATCATGTCTAGAAGATGCGAAGCAGTTATTGGTAACAACGGTTATGCCACAAAATATTAATTGCAAATTACTTATCATTTTGGCTTATTTGAAGTGTTATTTAGTTTTGTTTCATATAGATCTTGGTAATATTAGTTGTTTTCTATATACTTTTGTTCTGCAAGAATTCAACTTTTTTATTTCTCTTTATGATTTTATTTGGATATATACGTCCATAGATATAAATATAAATATATATATATATATATATATATATATATATATATATATATATATATATATATATATATATATATATATATATATATATAAATCACTTCTAAAGGTGAAAGGGTAGAATATCCGGTGCGTAAGTTGGATGGGGCAAAACATCCCAATTGAAGCTTAACAATTTTGTCGAGTCCTGATTGAAACGTATTGGTCGGTGTATTGTCATGATGTCAATTGGCGCCTTCAGCCGATCTAATTGTGAACAGTAGCGGACAGTGTTAATGGTTTGGTTGGTTCCTTCCAATCCCACTAAATGCAAAGCATAATTTTCTTCAGATGAAGGTCGTCTTGGGCCGTACCTAAAACCGACCCGGGGAACCCCACATAATTTTTTTTTCATTGCACGTTTTTATACATAATCCGCTTTTCAGTCCAAGTTACCATTTGTTTGAGATTTTTTTTCAGCAAAAGATTGCATGAAGAGATTCGGTCCAGTAGATTTCGCTCACTAAGTCCTAGAGAGAGCCATCCATCGTATCCATTTTTTTTTTCAGATAATCAAAACGGTTGTTTTGCCAATATTTATTTAACATATCTGTTATCTCACAGACCGCGGTGCGTAACTCTTAATTTCCTCGGCATCAGTGCTTGTAAGGACAGCCAGAGGGATGTCGATCTTCCAGGTTAAAACTTCCGTCTCTGAACCGACCAAACTACTTTTGCACCGTGGTCTTCTCAAAAGAACCCTCTCCGGCACAAATGTTGTGTTTTGTTCGGACAGCGTTCTTGCCTTTTTTTGAAATGAAAAAATATAATGTGGCGTAAATGCAAGTTATAGACCGACATTTTCAAGTTGAATCAACTTGACTGAATGCAAATCAAAGCGAATCTGAACGTAAACATTGTAAGTAGCACAGGAGTTAATAATTTGTACTAATCCAACCCAGATTTTTATTTACAAGCGTTAAAAGAGCAACTAATGGAAAATCCCTACGAACTTTTAGGACACGCAAATAGATAAAATAATACAAAAAACAAAATAGCACTATGAAACGTTCAGTTTATAGAAGAGGAATGTATTATTGACAAAGCACTATTACCTTCTATTAATAATCTGTTTTACTTTATTATTCGGATATGGAAATTAATTTTTGTAACATTTCTAGCGGTGATTTTTAGCCAATTACGGAACAGGGGGGAATTAATTGAATTTAATATATTAGATTGCGAAAAAACGTTTTGAATGACCCAATGAAGTTTATCTTAGAATCATCATTATAATTAGAAAAAGGTTTTCTAGCTGTTGCTGTAATATTTTGCAAATTTCTGCAATGAGAGTACATTTGAAATAGTCCGTAGGTAGTATGGACATCATTTTATTCTTATTTTAATTCATTATCGGTTTAAGTTTTAATGTTGTGCTCGTTGTATTTATATATTGGGTTGAAGCAAAAGTTTGTCCCATTTTTTTGAGATAGATTGAAGAAAAAAATCATTTACTCAAAATTTTATTTAATCAGTATAGTATGTACCGTCGCTGTTCGATGATCTCTCTCCATCACTCTCGTAGTTGGATAGTCCCGCGCTCATAGAAGTTTCAAGGTTTCTGGCTGAAGAACTGATCCACATGAATTATCCAAGTCTTCCAAGGAAGTTAAGTTTTTACCGTCTAAGCTGTTTTGACGTGATCGAAATAAATGGTAGTCAGAAGGCGCAAGGTCGGTAGAGTACAGTGGATGGAATCGAAACATCCCGCTCGGTCGTAAAAGTTTGTGTCGGGTGGCCAAATCTCGATTGAACGGAATGCTTTTCTGTTGGTTAATTCAGGCCGTTTCTGGTCGATGGCTCGTTTTAATCCACATAGTCGTAAACAATATATTTTTTGGAATTGATGGTCTGGTTTTCAGGTAAAGATTCCATAATAAACGATTCCTCGCCAAGCGCAGAGCACAATCTTCTCCGGATGTAAACTGGCTTTTGTGCTGGTTGAAGGGGCATCTCCGCGCTTACACTATGATGGTTTACGCTTAACATTGATATATACAGTCCATTTTTATCACCTGCAACCATCTGTTTTAATAATGTACCGATTTCGTTGCACTTTAATAGAGAATCGCAAGCAAAATTCAGTCTATCAAATATTTCTTCTTTGACTCATTTGGCACCCATACATTGGTCTTTTCTAATCAACGTGATCGCTTTGACCTTGTTGATTTTTACCTACTTTTGTTGATTGATTTTTTCCTACTCCCCAGAGTTCTTTTCTAGTTGTGAACTCTGGGGAGTAGGCAGATTAAGGCCTCGAAGTAAATCAATTAGATTCTCTTGAAAATGGCTTCAAAGTGGAAGCCGAAACGTCAAGATTTTACAAATCTAAACCGCGGTTCTACCCAGGAACGTAGTAATTCTAATATATATATATATATATATATATATATATATATATATATATATATATATATATATATATATATACACTAAAATGTATGATAATAACTTTAACAATATTGTTTCTAGCACAAACGTTCAATTTCTTTTTACACCACCTGTATATTTGTTATTTCATAATTAAGTATATTAGGGAATGGAGAATTTTTACTGTAAAAAAGGTAACAGTAAAAACATTATTAAAAATATAAAGTCGTCATTAAAGCTTTTCGAAAACCGTTACTTGTGGGATGCAGTTTTAATTGTTATTTTATGCCTAGTAGCAAATATCAGTACTTAGCCTTATTAGCGGCCTTGGCAGAAGATGGGACGCACCTTCGTATGCTAATGGAAGAAGTAAATGATCAATGGCTAGTAGCGGAACAAAATATTGCGTAAATTAATGTGCTGTTCTAATAGTCATGCAATCTGTCTTGGGACATGTTTCTATTAATATACACTGTTTAAACCCCGAGAAAGGTTATATCCAAGGTATTGGGTAATTTTAAATGATTCACGTTATAAAACAAATAAGAATTCCTTTAAATTTCTAATTGTTGTTGCGTTAACAAGGTTGGTCTGTTTTATGTCGAACCAGATATATACCCAGACCGTATACAAAATGTTCAAATTTAATACAAAAATAATGAATATTCGGGCTACGCTTCGCGCCTTACATGAATTTTATGGTCAACATAATCGACCTACAGAGCTTATTAGTCGTAATTTAGTTCAGATATTCGAATCAAATTGTAGTGTTTGTGTGTTTGGGAAGCTGTATGAGCAACAATCCGGCGACGCTCTGCTCTATTGGAAATAAAATGACAGTCCCTACAACAAGGTTTCCATATATGCGTTTCCAGCTAGCGCAGGAGCTTAACCGTCAGAATCTCCATTTACGATTAGAAGCCAGTGGTGCACGAAAATACATGTTATTGGATCACAGAAAAATTGCAATTGATTCATGAAAGGCCTCACACAGTGAGGGAAGTCACAGTGTGCAGTTTCCGTACAAAGAATTAATATATCTTTTTTTTTTAATAAATAGATAGCAATTAGGGGATGTTCGGGTCTATTGGTTTTAGCAGGATGGTTCTGCAACCCACTCAGGGCTTTACTATTTTAATTGGATTCTCTACTTTTGCCCCACCCCGTAGAAAATCATAACAGTGAAGATGCTTTTAAAAACCATGCAAAGCGACTAGAATATTATTACTTTTACTACTATTATTACTAGATATATACGACAAGGGCAGTACAGAACGTTTATAGAAATTTCATTATTATTATGGATTATCATTCGTCAATTTTTGCGTTCAAACGACACTGTAACCCTTCGCCATCAGCTCCATTTATCCAATTTGGTTTATATTCCCCAAACTGAAAATGCCAATGAACGTTGTGTTTGCGTAGGACGAGTTTTGATGATTTTCGAATAGCCTGTGTATGTTACCACCGCTATATCATGAAATCTTTGAACTTATTAAACGGAATTATTTTATTTGATTATTACCAATTACAGTAAAATGTTCTTTCTTTTTCCACTTCGAACAAATTGATTTAATAAATACGTCATCATTCAGTGAGAATCATACGGTTCGCTTTTTTGCCATTATAAAATAACAGGGCATTCTTGCATCAATCTTTTTTATGAATTTTTGTAGCGGTTTTGATGAAATTTTAATGGAAGATGTTATCACGACTATATCCGTTATGTTTTACCGTGTGAAATTTATAGTTGGGTCTGTTGTGGCATTATACCATCCAGCACCGTTCATAGAATAATAAATATTTTAGCTAGTTTTGTTTTTATACAGAAATAATTGGCACTAGGTTTATTAAGGCAACCGAAAAAGTCTTAATTAAAGTAAGACTAAGTGTACCGCGTATAATATATTTTTTTTTTTTCATTTTTGAGGGACATTGTACGAGGTGTATACATAAAGTAATGAGACTGGTGATGAGTGAGCTTTGACCTCCTTCAACCTCCTTCCTCCGTAGCCCCCTATCAGTTTTTGATGTGGAGTAGTTCTTCAATATATCTTCTTCTGCCCTGCCATCGTCTCTTTCTCTGTAACTCTTCTTTGGTATAACTGTTTCTTGCCCCCTATTGTTTATTGTAACTGTTATTATTATCCCGTATTTGCCCGTCCACGATTTTCCTTAGTGTTCCCATCTGAGTCACTAAACCCTCATAGTCTATAATATCTAGATCGTTTCGTATAAATTCTCGACTTCGAAGTTATACCTGATCCTTTCAATTCCAGTAGTCTTCTTTCAATTACTGCAAGTATTTAGATCTTAGGACAGAATGTAAACAGTAAGTAACTTGATTACCCTTCATAATACAATGTCTGATATCTTCTGTGATTTTTCTTTTCCAAAACGGTATTAAAAGAATCGGTAACTACATATAGAAAATTAAAAGAAACAGCTATAATTAATTTAAATAAAAATAACTGTATTGCTATGCCTTCGGTAGATTTAAATTCAATATGGTTCCCGATTCTAAAGAATACAATTAAAAACATTTAATTATTTCAATATACAATAATCACACAGCAAACCTCACCTATATAATTTTTTTGGTAGTATGTCAAGGTCGGTAGAAATATATATATACTTATTATCTTTTAGAGTATTATATAGAAATTAATATAAATTATTTTTAGATTCGTTTTGAAAACGGGAACAGAAGAAACGATAATGTTCAAAAGTTTGTATTTATTTTAGAAATTTATTTTTTTTGTTTCAAAAGAACCACGTTTCTCCGTTTCTGTTTTCTACCCAATGATTCCTTTATTTACATAAGAATAGATATTCTTGATATTTTTTTTTAGTTTTAGTTGGTGGCGAAAACGCCAAAGAAAGTATAAGATAAATGAACACGCCACAACCATTTAGACAATAGCTTCTGTGATGTTTTCGTCAAGTTTGCTGCCCAGATACATAAATTCCTTTACAACTTCAATATTGCCATCGCCGATTATCCAGTTCTGTTCTCTTGGTTTAGTTCTTTTTTCCACTACCTTTGTTTGTCTGTATTTATTTCTACACCGGCCCTTTTGTCTTTCAACTTTATTTCATCATCCCAGGTCTCTCTTAATAACCTTTTCGATCGTGTTAATATGTTTAGGTCATCTGCATATTCTACAATCTGTTTTTCTTTTTTATTATTGTTACATCTACGTCTTATATCTGTTTCGCTGATTACTTTGTTTAATATTATGTTAAATAGAACCGGTTCTAATCCAACATCATGTCGCAACTTTCTTCGATCTCAAATATTATCGTGGTTTTTTTCTACTTGTAAATTAAGGATCGGCACCTAGCTTGATCAAAGAAGTTTAGCTGGCATCTCCAATTCCACCATGGCGTTCCATAATGTTATTTGTACTCGGTCGTACACCAGTCTAAAATCTATGAACATCTGGATTAAAGGGATATCAAATTCGATTGTTTTCCCCATTATTTAACTGACTATGAACAATTGATCTATTGTTAAGTGCCCTCCTTCTAAACCGTACCTGATAGTTGCACATTCCTTCTTCGATATATCGTACTATCCTCCCCCTTATTAGGTTTGTTAGAACTTTATAAATTATGTAAAGCACTGATATGCCAGGCTAGTTCAGCATTACTGCCTACTATCACTCTTCAGGCATCTGCTCATTTTTTCAGATGTTAACTATTAATTGATGAATGGCTTGAGATAATTCATCGCCGCCAAGCTTCAGTAATTCTGAAGATATGTTATTATCTATCCCAGGAGCTTTACTATTTTTAAGTTTCATTAAACTTTCCTCCACCTCCTGAACGATTGTACTTCTACCAACGGTTGGTTTGGTTAGGTTTGGTGCATTCATAAATTGTGGCCTATCATTTTGATCTTCTCCGGTGGCTCTGTTTAACAGCGGATTAAAACATAGCTTCCATTTCTCTAGTGTGTTTTCCAGGTTGGTTAAAATGTTGCTATCTACGTCTCTCTAGAATGAAAACTTTTTATTGCCCTAAAGTTCTGGGAGAATTTTCTCTTCTCCGGTTTATCATACGCGTACGTATATTTAGTTGTATTTACGCCATTTCTTTTTCAGACCGTTAAACTTTCGAGCGACATTCGCAAAGTATAAATATATATATATATATATATATATATATATATATATATATATATATATATATATATATATATATATATATATATATATATATATATACAATTACAGTAACCACGGGCCGCAGTAGATACTGTACTGCTGAAGACAAACGTTTAATTTTCCAATTGAGCAAATGGTCGTCATGTGCAATTGCTATATTTTTAAAGAACCGTATGTGATTCAAAAACAACAAGAACATAGAGGCTGTTTAAGGAAAACGAGTACGAATAAAAATATGGATAATCGTATTGTATGTGAGGCTATGAAGGATCCTTTTGCTACCTCTGTCGTTATAAAACAAAATGACTTAAGTATCAGCCAAAGAACCATAAGACGACGTTTAGAAGAGAAGAACCTATACGATAGAGTAGCAAGGATAGTTCTGTTTGTAAGTGAATGGAATATGAAGCAGGAAATTTGCAAAAATGAACTGTAGCGAAGACTTCCAAAGTAATATCAAAGTATGGGGGTGCTACTCATATAACGGAGTAGGTCCAATAGTTTGGATAAAAGAAAATATGATAAATGAAATGTAGTTAGGCATCTTAGAGCTAATTATGGTACCTTACGCTGAAGAGAATATGCCTTTCGGTGGCGGCTCGTGAGGGAGGGATTTGGGGCGCCGCCCCTCCAGCATTTATCACAGTAAACAAATTTTCAGAGCCAAACACCATATTATATTCGTTCAGTTTATTTCCTTTAACTCATTTTAAGATATTATAAAAATTAAAATCTCCAAATGTAGAAAAACATCTGTCATCCCATTACATCAAATAATGCGGATAAAAATTCCATCCTCTCGCCACAATTTTGACATCCTTGGTCAGACGTTTACCTGCAGCGACTGTACCGCACGTCATCGTATCTCGACATTGGCGTTACATGTTTTGTTGGTTGCCAGAATTCGGGTGGTTTAACTGCTTTCTAAAACATGCAATTTGGACGTAGATTCCCTGCCATCAGCGTATCGGTAATTAGTTTTAAACGCTGATTTGACGGGTACGGAGCGTTTATATGTTTCGCGTCGCGTATTTCGTTCGTCCCGCGAATGCTTGTTTTGATTTGGGATTTGCTACGTGTGTACACACTGAGTAGTATTTTTTAAATAAAAAAAATTTAACCTTTAATTGTAAACATGAAGTACAGTTAGTATAATGACTAATTTAAGATTGGAGGAGAAAGTTGAATTAAAAATTAACAGTCGTTCCATTCGTTGAATTTGAGTCAAGTTCAAAAATAATGTAAAAATAGGGCAAGTTTTACGCGAAAATGTGACAGTAAACTATAATAATAATAATATTCAGCTATACAGGCTTAGTGGCCCTTGGCTTCGAGTTCGTCCACTCTTTTTTTCAATCTTTTTCGGTCCAAAGCATCATTCTTCCAATCCCTCACTCTGACTTTCCTCAAATCATTTAGCACCTCATCCAGCCATTTCTTCCTCGGTCGCCCTCTTCTTCTCTTTCCCCCTTCGTCTCTCATCGGAATTACTTTAACCCATCTCCCGCTTGATATCCTCGCTATGTGCCCCAGCCATCTAGCTCGCTGCGCTCTCACCACCTAAACAATGTTTGGTTTTTTGTACAGTTCTTCTATCTCTTTATTTGTTCTAAATTCGTTTGGAACTTTAATTCTTCCAGAAATTGTCCTTAATATTTTATGTTCCCAGACTTCCAGCTTACTTTCTTCTTTCCAGCTTAATTTCTTCGTCATCGTCCATGTGTTCCACGCATAGGTAACCGTGAGCCTTAGTATTGATAGGTACACTCTTACTTTGCTGCTCTTATAATATTCTTTGCCCTTAAAACTTTTGAAAGCATTCCTTTGCTTTCTTTCACTACTCGTTTCTCTATTTCCTTTTCCCCATCCCCTTTACACGTTAGTGTTACTTTTAGATATTCAGTTTGTTCTACTTTCTCTATTGTGTATTTTTTATTGTCTGCACAATCAATGACTAAATTAGGAGAGAGTCCTCTGGTGTTATCTTTCATTATCATATAATTGGTCTTGTTTTCGTTAATTACTATGCCATATTCTCTTGCCTTTCTTTCCAACATCTTGAAAACCTTTACTACTTCTTCCTTGAATCTATACAATGTCGTCGGCATAGGCCAAGCATTGGTGTCTGGTACCATATGCAAACCCCTTGGTATTGATGCCTCTCCCTCAGAATCACTTTCTGTACCAGATTGAACAGAACTGTTAACAGGCCTTGTCCCAGTCCTTTCTTTACAATGAACTCCATCGACTATAACTTTATTTACTGTTCTCCTGACAGTCATCTCCACCAATTTCCTCAAATTTTGCTGGACGACTCCCACAGTAAACTATACAATAGTATTTTTTGGCTATGTGGTTGTGAAGATACTAATTCTCTATTTCGTTTAGTGTGTTTATTGTTTGGTGGTAAGCACCAATGGACTCGCGAAGGAGGATAAAATTCTTCAGCGGCGCTATTTTCTTCTATGCCCTCCCATATATTGTGACAAGAAATTCAGACAGCTTGATTTACAATAGCTGTATAAGCAGGCCGACATCTAATCGACTCCATACCAAGAAGATGTCAATCAGTAATTAAGACTAAGGACCATGCTACAAAGTACTAAGCTTCAGTAACTATATAGACTAAACATTTTTAGAAAAAAATGCTCTTTATTTTTTTAACCACGTAATTTTTTCTAAAATATCTCTCATAAACGAATAATTATTCATAATTCATACTATATTTATTCAAGTACTTCAATTCTTCTATTGGAACCTTCGGTGTGAAACACTAAATTCGAAGAGAACCACTAAACACCAAGTCACTTTTTTAATCTTTTCGACGCACGTTTCGCTAACCATGTTAGCATCATCAGGAGATTATTTAATTTTCTTTGGTTAAATTGTTTTCTGATAAATGCTAACATGGTTAGTGAAACGCGCCTTGAGAAATTTAAAACAGTGATTTGGTGTTTAGTTGTAAATCTCTTCGAATTACTTGTTTAAATTCAGAGTGATACCATGTATGTATTTTAAATGGCAACAACGTAAAAATGAGTTTAAACATTTATTAATAAACCTCCGTCACGTTATATAACAACAACGATATAGCGCAACAGAATGTTTTTTTTCTAATAGTTTTATTAATGTAGGATAAATAATTTCGTGAGATATGGAGAAAGAATAATGAATAATTCGACCGCAATGACGATTACCGGAAACGAAATTTTTAGGTATCGTTCACAAGTGAAATTAGTTCACGTGAGCTTCCGCTTTTTACGGTCTTGAATTATGGTCGCCACTTGCTCGCGAATCAATTTCTAATTTAGCTGAACCGTGAGCTGTTGTTTTTCTCTTTTTTTTTTAACGATATTTGTTTTTTATTCTCTGACGTTAAACCTTAAAAGGTTTACTTTGACGTATTCACTTAAATTACATTAATGATAGTTTTATATATAAAAAGAACTTTCATTATTTACTTGAATCGTCAGAAATAATATATTATATTGGGTGAAAAAATACACATTACCCAGCATAATCATCTTCATCTTTAATTGAGTCTCGGCCTTCTGAGAATACATCAAACCACCTGAAAAACTGTATCGAAATGGAAAGCTAATAGAACAAATGAAAAGCAACAAATATATAGAAAGCAAAGGAAGAATGGAAGGGGAAAAAAGACATGGGCTCTTAACAGAAAAACATAAGACACGTAAAAATGCAATGAAAATGAGGTTCCTGAGGAAAATAGAGAACAAAACAATAAGAGACAGAATCAGAAATCAAATACTTACAATTGAAATACGTATCCTTCAGTCATATTTGGCAGATTCGACATACCGGGAGGTTGGCATCTCCTCCATCAGGTGACTCGGAGGTCGAAGTGCAACCTCACTTGTTGCGCTTAGTACTTGGATGGGTGATCATCCAAGTAGAAACCAGTATGCGTTTCAACAGACAAGAGTGTAAAATTCGACAAGAGATTTTCCCTCGGTCATCGCAGTTCGAAGCTTGGTAAAGCTCGATGGATGTTTTCTAAGAGGTATTTTCTACGTTGGTCGTAGCTTGTCAGTTGGTAGATTTGTTACGAGAGTTAGGATACGTTCACATCAGATGCGTTTCGCTTAGAGCCACACACCTTACTTACAGCCTATGGGAAAGCGTAGGAGAACGAAACCATAAGTTAAAATGGTTTATGTTCAAAATACGCGCATGGGGTTGAGCTTTATGCTTACCGGTATTACATGGGGAGCGCGGGGAAATGCGTTGTCATGGTTTTGCATCGCATGTTTTAGGTCTTCTGAAAGCTATCTGGGGGTTGTTTTTGTATTTATAATGGAAGAAGAAGTGATCGCTGCAGTTTTTAAAAGAGAGACTGTCAGAAATCCAAAGCATTCATTGATTTATACTGCATGCATTGATTTTACTTACTTACCCAAGTGTTAAAAACTAAACGTTGTTCTGCTGAAATCCTTTCGCGGAAATTGGTTTCAATCCCAGATAGATGAGGTTTTAAGTGGCTAAAAAGGAAATCAAGAGATTCTTTTGACATCCTTAGAAATTCGTAAAATTTTTCTGGATATTTTCTAGCGTCTCGATAGAGACGATAGAATTCTCCGAGCCTCTGCCTACATACGTTGATTTCATGAACTCACATGCATTTTGGGCGTCTTTTTCTATTCATTTTCGACGCAAAACTTTCGAGTAATAACATTTTCCTTATAATTTGTGACGGAGACATTGTGCACTGTTTCTGAAAAGCGATTTCCAAAGAGCGTCCGATATGAACACATAGAGGTTCGCTTGACGCTAAGTAAGGCGCGTGGCTCTAAGCGAAGCCCGTCTGATGTGAACGTACCCTTATGGTTAAGCACAAAATTAAGGGTTGAGAAGCGGAGGGGGGGGGGGGGGGTTTGTTAAACCGTATCTATCGGAAGCTGATGACCATGATTCGCAACCCACATTAAGCTGCAGGGCCAGTCGCTAAACAGCCCTAGATCCTAAATCATTCCCTTAAATTCAAGAGTCTGAAGAAGAGAAATTTTTTAACTTTCATCAGAGTAATTACCAAAAATTTGTCTTGAACTAATTCAAAATATTATGTCCTCAATACAAAAAATAAACTACAGGTCATTATAGGTACTAATAGATGGGTTACAAAATATTAAAATTTATTTTCTTTTTTGTTTTTTTCTTTTAAATTAAAAAAGTCTGTGCCAAAACGTTTTTGATAAGAAAACAATTGTTTTTATGATTTTTTTTTATTAAAATGTATTGTTGGTTAAGAATTATTATGGTATTTTTTGTTTTGTCCAAAAAAACAATGTATCAATACATTTTCATTTTACTGTAATTGAAACTTATGATGGAGATGGTTTCGTATTTTTCTGTTATCTGTTTTTGATTATCTGACATCAAACCTTAAATGTGACGTTGTATTATTGTTGAGATACCCTTTAAAAACGCTAATATTAGTTCGTTATACAAAATAACTTTTTTTAGACACTTACGATATTAGATATACGAAATGTGTAAATAAATTAATGAGATTGGTGGCGTCGCATTTGCTCTAGCAACATTGTTGGCTTCCCTTTTAGTGGGGTTGGGGGGAAACATCTGATGCGTATTCAGCACGAGTGTGAACCACAAAGTTACTTGGTGATCTGTAGCAATTTTCGTACGCTCGAGAAATGAGTGTTATTTTCAAACCGCGCCAGAAAGTCGAGATATGTTCCCCTCTACTGAATTCAAGTATGATATATGAATATGATATATGAATTAAATATTACCTTTGCCTCCCCTTCAAAGGGGCAGGAAGCCAACAATGTTGCCAGATCGAACGCTACGCCACCAGTCTCAATACTTTATTTACATCATTCGTATTTTCAACTTAGAACGATATTATACAGAAAAAGTATTAAGCTCAGTCACCTTTGATTGTGCGTAAAAAATACGTCATGAAATAGCACAAATAATTTATAGTTACAGTGCGTCAATTGATTCAGCTGATTTTTCTGTCAATTCAACCGGTTGTTGTTATGTTGAAGACGTTGGGCACCGCCAGTTGGTACGTTTTCGACAAACAACAGATTAAGCACAAAGCTAAAGTTGATAACTCTTGGAGGGTGTTGACCGGGGTTAATCGACATCATTGATTCGAAGCCCACGCCCCCCCTCAATTGCCTTTCGTTTTTATAGTGTCAAATGAACGTTTTCTTCTAAATACATTCCCAAATATCATTTTCTAGTTACTTCTGTCTCGATTGTGCATTAAATTCAGGAGCGGCTGTAATTTTATTTTCGAAAAGTCGTATTTTTGTTCATTGCATATTTTTATCCTTAACTGCGTTGCTTCAGCTGACCCTAGATTTCATGCAGAATCGATATGACAGGACCCAGAAGTTGACATTTGAAGTAACTATGTTGAAACGAAATGCTCTCTTAAAAATCCATGCCTTAGATGATTGTCAGGAGTGTTCACACGAGAAATGAGACATTGCGACTGTTTCCAAATGGGCTGGAGATATAGTCGTAAAAGCATCGACAAAGATGGGTTTGATTCAATTCAAACGGATGTAACTAACCCTCTTTCCATTTCCCAGGACACCCAACACGTTTCGAAATAGTTTCACTTGGGAGTTCTCTTCTAATTATTTTATTGTTAATTTTGCGATTGCTCGAAAAATACAAATTAAGGTAACCATTGCGTATTTTGTAAGTAAAAAATACATAATATGCAGCAAAAATAATTCTAAGTATACAGCCCTTTTACTCAATAACAGCCCAATGAAAATATGAACTACTGCAAGCTTGCTACAATTAAATATGAAGATTATCTCATGCATTCCAAACTAAATAGTAACCTGATGTCATTCAAATTGACATATGACAGTCTAGATCATATAAAATTATATTTTTTTAATTATAAACAACAAATTTATTTCTTTCTGGTTTTGGTATATAATTACTGTTCGACTAAACACTCTGGTTTCGTACTCCATTGCTCTTGGACCCACTCCACCTGGAGCTATTGCTTGTGCATGTTTTACTTCAGAACTTCGAAAGACTAAAAATCTTCATTTTCAAGCATACGATAAAAAGTTCTCAGTCTGACAAAGGACACGATTCTTGGGATTAAACAAATTATATGCAATTCAATATATTTAAACCTTTCGAACTATATAATATCCTCAGCATAATGCAATTGGTCTAACTTTAATGGTCTAAGCAAAATGAGTGGTAATATTAGCTTTAACCGCATGACAATGCATGAGGTATTTGGTATTTAGTATTAGGTATTTGGTATTTAGTATTCACTTCAAAAAGTGAATCTTCCGTCCAGCTGGCCCAGGTTTGATAAGAGAGGTACTCGCTGACAGCTAGATCCAGTAAATTCGGAGTATATGAAAGCATTTCGAAGTGTAGGTGGTCTATGAGTACCGCACCACGAGAATCCCAGAAAACCGCAACCTTGACTTTTCCTGCAGATGAGACCGTTCCCTTCTTTTTTTGGCGCATTTTCACCTGCCCACTGTTTGGATTACTCTGGTAAGTAGTGGTGAATCTATGTCTTATCTACTGATATAAAACATCGAAAGAATTCTGCAGAATCGCGTTTAAATCAGTCGAAACACCCTTGAGAGGTGTTCATTCGATTGCGACTTTGGCCGCCCGTGTATAGTTTTCGGGAAAATATTCATTCGACGAGTAGTCACTTATGGCTCACAAAGAAAACAGAAGAAATGCTTGCAGCATTTGAAAGAAAAGTACCCAGAAGAATTTTTGGTGCTGCAAATGACAATGTAGTTTGGAGGATCAAGTTTAACTTCGAACTCAAGCAATTATCCGAGGTTCTGGATATTGTAGACAATGTGCGCCATCTAACAAATCAAACTTGATAAGTATTATAATCATTTAGTTACAAGTCAGGTCGTGAACTTTTCGAACAGCCCTCGTAGAAATATATACCAAAAAAAAAAGATAATTTAAATCATATTTTTGATAACTTTGTTTTAATGCCACACTATAATAGACGATACTTATTGCTTTATATGATCTCGACATGCCAATTTTCCCCGTCTATCTACTTACCCCATCTACAAACCTCAACTAAAAGCCAAACCAAGACGAAAACATTCCTCAAGCTTCAAGCGCAAAAGCACCGTGGCAAATAAAGAGATAATAAAATAATAATAACAAAGCAATAACTTACTCCGCTTTCTGTGTGCGAAACAAAAATAACCTCCAGCTATTGATTACTGTCTCGCTTGAAGAAACTCCATATTGATGAAGTTGTTTTGGACCGTACCTTTTCGTCCTTCGGCGGTCCCCACTTGGCTGGTGAAGACGTCTTCTTCGGCGTACTGGTCGAACCTGTTAAGGGACTCTTGCTGGACATCACCGTTTCGCTGCTGCGCAGTTTGCTGGACAGAGAATCTCTGGCGCTGACTAAGGAACTGTTCCTGGACTTGGGCAGCGAGTTCTTCAGGCTGTTGTCGTTGGTGCTGCTGCCGTTGGCACTTCTGTTTCTCCAGGAGTGTGCCGAGTGCGAACGGTGTGGTGATTCTCCGCTGCGACTACGTGGTGCGGGACTATGTTTACCTGCGAGTGCGTGATGACTAATGAGATTGAGGAGTGAAGTGGATGGTGTGTTTGTGTGTATGTTGGATGGTACCATACCCTATCATGATCATGACATAACTAAATACCAACTACTACTCTAAGATGATCTATAATATTTGATATTGATAATTGGTAATTTATTACTTGGTAAAAAAGTAAAATGTCTAAAGTTATAGAATTCTAGAGAATTACTAATACAATGTGACTTAAAAATAATAAACTAAAGTCATAATATTTTCATCAAATGTTCTGCTAAACTTAGTAACCAAAGCTGAAAAGGAATATGAAGTTTTTAGTGTCTCCTGTATTGAACTAAAAGAACTTTTCAATAAGATAAGTCTGTCAGCGTTAATTGAAACTCCATACATATAAGGTCAAATTCGAACTGAAGACGCATCAGATGGTGTCCCCTCATTCGAAGGAGAAGTCAGTAGTGTTGCCGAATCGAACGCTACGCCACCAGTCTCGTTATTATATTTATACACCTCTTACTTCTGATTATGATACAGAGAAGAATCACTGGAAAAAAGACATAGAAGGAAAGAAAATCCTAACTGAGGAATATAGGAGACTTGACAAATATGAGCGATGTTGAAATAGACGATCTTTGGTTCCACTTATGTTTATTTCATATTTGGAGCTTCACATCATACAATGAGTGAGCAATTCACCATTGAACTGTCTCACATGTATAACCAAAAAAAAAAATACAAACATTACTACAGAATAACAAGAATATTCATCTTTTTGTATAGGTAATATCTAGAGTAATAAGAATGGAGATTTTAAATTAACATGTCCTTGTATATTTTAAGATGAACAGATGAGTGGTATGAAAATATGAAAAAAAAAATTTCAATTTACCCTGTATACCCACTATGAAAAAAAAACTGAATAAGAAATGGGTAGGATTATATCACCTACCTCCTGGTGGTTTGGGAGCAGTATAACTCTTCAACGGGATCTTGCTAGGTCTTCTCTTTGAACCGCTTCCATCTTTGCTCCTGCTGCTTTCCGCTTGATCATGAGCTGACTCAGTACTACTGCTATGATCCAGCTGCAAGGTCATCGGTATCGGACTCATGGCTTTCATACTTGCAGTACTACAATCACAGATCCATACGATTAGTTTGACTACAGACAGGTACTCGGTTAGGTGTTCTTACGTTATTTCAGTTCTTGAAAGCGGTCGATGATCTTGGGAAGTGTCCAAATCCGGAATGATATCCGGCGAATTGCTTTTGTTAAGGTTAGGCTTATGGAGATCTTCTAAAAGTCTTACTCGTGCTTTGGTTCCTTCTAGTTCTATTGTTCTATCTTCCAGCTAAAAAAAAGGGGAATTAAATATTATTGTGTAATAGTTGGAGTAGTGTATATTATACGAGAGTAGAGTAAAAACTCAGATACTTTTTACATGATATTGAATTTTCGATTTATTGTTCAACGGAGCCTCGATGCACTTCCCACAATGATTTTCAAACTTTTTTATCCCTTCTAAAAAGTGAGAATTATCGAATTCTGCAAAATAGTCCCCCGAGCGATGAATTTCTTTTCAGCCAGCCATTTCTTCATGTTTAGAAAGAGAAAGAAGACGAATGGGTCATGTCCGAAGAATAGGGTGGATGCGACATCAATTCGTTGCGCAAATAAACTAATTTCGTTGTTGGCAACGGCGGACTAAAGGATGGGTGCGTTATTGTAACAGGTACAACGTGACCCTAAGTTTGAAATAAGCTTTTATTTTATTTTATTTTTAATCGTTAGGGAAGGGAGTTACCATCCATCGACCAGATAACATTTTATTATTTTAAACGTTTAGCATCCCCCTCGTAACGTCAGATCATGGCTCATTTCTTTTTCATTTCGGTGCCCGTTCGTTTTTCTTCGTTGGAATGTGTTGGAAGGAGACAGAAGTGTCAACTTTACCCCAACTAATTAAATTAATGTGATCAATTACTCAATTTTTCCTCCGATCTCACTTGAGTTCACTGCTTAAATATCTTTCGTCGCAGTTTCCGGGGAAGAGGCTATTATGGTTAGAGATTAACCAGCGTGGAAGTGAAATGTCACTTTCCGGTTGAGCTTCGTGGTAAAGGGACTCCGTGGTGTAATAATTTTGTTTAGCATATTTTTACGGATTTGTACTGCGAGGTCCCAGCCATAAGACCGAATGCCTTTAGTTAAGTGTTGATTCGAGTAGCGGTCTTATGGGTACTCCTTTTTTAGGATTTGAAACACCCACTTCACGGAAGGGTCACTGTCACCCCAGCAGAATGGCCACTACACGGGGGCAGCACTGAAACCATTTTACAGGTAATTTCCTTGTTTTCTTTTCTATTATTTTTTTTTTGTTTTGTTTGCTCAGTGCTAAAAATATGAGTTCTTCTTTTTTTTGCTGGTCATTTAAAATCCGTCGCCCTCGACCAATTTGTGCAGTCTTCTCTGGGCTATGGGGGCAAGCCACAAAATTGTTTTCTTTTTTTGAAATATATCTTGTTTTACGAGTTGTTTTTGGATATTTTTTTCTTTAGTGTCCTTGGACGGAACCGAATTTAAATGAGCTATTCTCCTCAACACTCTTGCGAGGGGCCTGATTTCGATGTTCACGCTTTTCTTTTTCTTCTTTCTCTTCCTTTTCTTCCTTGGAGTAAACGGACGATGAAGAGGCCGATCTTTGAGTTACTCTATGAGTTACTTTTTTTTATTTTGAGATCGCTGTGGCGGCGTAGCTGAAGGAATATTCTGGGGATCTCCTGACCTATTCCGTGGCAAATCTGGTGGTGCTCCTAACCCACCCCCACTCTCCGGTTGATCTGGGCTAAGGGGGCATAATTTGCACGCACGCTTAACAGTCCGCTCCGGCGAGCACCCGCTCATCGTCTGAGTAAGTTGTAAACGTCATTGTAAGTCACAACCCTTTTTTTAAGTTACAATAAGTTTATTTTCTTTTCCTTCAGTTTGTCTTTCTTTTTACACTCTAACGAAGTGCGTTACAACAAGGTACTTTCTTATTCGCGATCTGAGGGTGTTTGTTAACCAACTCTCCTTGAAATTTTACCAATAATGAAGGATAACACTCTCCTATAATCTTTTTTCTCTTTCCTAAGAAAAAGTGGCTATAACCGTTCCGGCCGATGGAAGCGCCTCGCCTTCTTCAGGGCACGTTATCCAGGTAAAATTCACTGCTTTTTCGTTTTTGCTATGTAGTTGGCCATATAATCACTTATCATATCAATAATCCCTCTAACCTTTACTTTGCGATCGACTCACACTATATCATGGATATTGCGAGAATGCTGAACATGGAGCGTTATGCTGGTTGAACAATATCGAAACTCGGTAAATAACTTATGAGCCATGAAATGTGAAGGAGCATAGTTCTCATAATATTTTTTCAATTCTTCTTCGGTCTGAGCGATGGTTTTTCCACGCAAAGGTAGTACTTAGTAATAATATCAAACTTTCGAAGACTGCCAAAACAAAGTTAATAAATGCCATATCGGTTCGCAATTTATGGTACGTTACTAGAAAGGAAGCTACATTTCAGAAATGTAATCACCTTTGTGATTGCACCACTATCAATCGGAAAAGTATTAGATATTATTATTTAGTTCAAGTTGAATTTCAAAAATGTTTTTTAAAGAATTGAGAATTAGAGATGCCACACGGTTTGAAGGATTAACAGAATTTGAGAATGTAAAAACTATTACGTAATAAACATGGATAGTATAATATTTGAACATGAAAAATTCACCTAAATTGATTGATGATTCTATAGTATCTAAATAAGTCTTACTTGAAATCTTAAATCATCGTTTTCTTCTCTGGCTTTATCCAACTTCTGAGTTAGTTCCACTGCTGAATCTAGTTGTTCTCTGAGAACCTGAAAAAAAAACAACCTTTAAAATACATACACATACTTTTGTGGAAATATAAAAAATAAATATTCGTAAAAACTTTAACAATCATAATATAGAGATTTTGTGTAGGGAGTATTATTTTATTGGGAGATACTATGGAAGACCCACTTTTGAGGTTCTAGTACGAGAAGAACCAAGCTGAGTTCAACAAATACCTCATGAATTCAGCAGTACTGGCCTAAGCAAATGTCTTAAATTAGATTGCATGAGAGTTTCTAGACTCAGAAAATAAAGAAATGTCATTCTTTAACTTTTTTATCTACTTCTAGCTCCTATATCCTACAGGAGGTAGAGGCAAACACTGGACATCTTTCTAGACCGCTGAATTATCCTTATGCTACCAACACAGTGGTGAAAACCTTCATCAGTATGAACAAGAAAAAACTGCAATAGCCCGTCCCTCATAACACATAGCTAGTGGGAGAGAATTAGCTCTAGAATCAGGTATGTAATAAATTGTTTCATAAATTTCCGCCGTTTTTATAATTAGTTTGTTTTTTCTCCATTTTTATTTTATTTGGCTAAATGTAAGAGAAAGACCTCTTCTTACTCTGCAAAACTATAGGAATAATTTTTCCGAAAAACTTAATTTTGATTATCTTTTCAAATGGAAATTCCAGGCGGCAAAAAGCTTAATTTTCGACACCTACTATATTTCGCCTTTTTTCGTGGTCAAAAAGCTACAGAAGTTGTTCGAGATGTTTGGGCGTGTATATGGAAAGGACGCTATAGCCGATGCGACTGCTAGAAGTTGGTTTGTCAAGTTTAAAAATGACAACTTCAACCTGGACAGCCCGTCCCCCGAGGACGGCCGTTAAACATATCAAGTATTATCTGAGAAGATGGATTGTGGCCTTGCGACAATCTTCCAACATCTACAGCAACACGCGGCTACAAGAAACGGTTCTTGTACAAAATCGTCACGAAAGATGAGAAATGATGTCTCTGTGTCAGTTGAAGCAAATGAAGAAGTGGTTGGTCACAGGAGATACGCCAAAGCCAACAGTTAAGCAAAATTTCGATCCCAAGAAGACCATGATCGTCATGCACGACCCCACACAGCAAACATCGTCAAGGAGGCCCTGAATGATCTTGAATGGGAGGTTCTTCCGCATCCAGCGTACTCCCCAGATCTTTCGCCATCGATGAGAACCTCAAAAACTAGTTTAACAATTTCTTCGAGTCCAGGCCCGAGGATTTCTGGCGAAACGGCATTGATAAATTGGTCGAGAGGTGGGACCAGGTCGTGAACAATGACGGTGAATGCATCATTATTTAATATGTTATAATTTTTAAAACTGTTGCATTTTTTAATAAAAATTTTTAATAAAAAAACGACGGGAACTTATGCAGAGTAAAGATATCAAGTCTAGTTTGAAGTATCTTTGCTAAGAGAGGAAAATGATGTGTAACTTCTTAATTGAACATAATATCATAAATCCATGGTTTTATCGTAACAGTAAAAGTTTTTTGTGTGACTCTATAAGTAGGAAAACCCTAAGTAATATATTTTTCTTTCTAGGTAATGGATTTCAAGAATTACGATGTCAACTGGATCTTCTGGTCTTACCGCCTACATTTGGAAATGTTTACTACAACTGCATATCTTCGTTAAGAGTCACACCAAGTCATATGATGCTTTGTCTAAGGACTTGTTAGCTCATTAGGTAAGTTCATGTTAATAAAATCCCATCTTTGATTATTTTTTTATTATTCGCTATTTATTTATTCTGTTATAAATAACAGAAGGAAAAACGCCTTTTATCCTGTTACATCTAATATCCTATATATTAGGAATAAAAAGCATTGTTTAATATTTTTCTTCTTTTTTTTTAAAGGCGTCCAATTCACGTGATGGGTAGAAAGAAGAAGATGAGGAAATTAGCGAAGAAAAAGAAAGTTACCGCAATATATATATATATATATATATATATATATATATATATATATATATATATATATATATATATATGTGGGGTGTCAATCCGTTGATTCTGTGAAGAGTCACGACGTTTCGCCAAAATCGCATTTCGCATTTTCAAGTGTTGTCCACTTCGACTGAAGAGTCTAACTGATGTGCACGGGTCGTTGTGCTCGCTTTTATAGCAGGCTGGCGACTGCGCAGGTTATATCGGGGTAGTTCAGGACTATTTGCGGCGCTCGGCAACGCTGTTGGGCGTCCGTTTATTGATTTTCTACCTCGCCACCACCACGTTACAGCTTTCTTCTTTTTTTCAGAAGGGATTTCCATACTTTTCGAATGTTGCGAGCGTCGTTTTGCGTATTTAGCTCACCTCTTTCTTCTATTTCAAGGGTTTCTTTGATTGTTCGGACCTTATAGTTTTCAATATTCGCTATTTCTTTGGCTCCTTCAAAATTGGTTTTATGTCCTGTTTGTAGATGGTGCTGGAACAGAGCGGAAGTGGTTTGTCTGTTTTTTAAGTTGTTTTTATATTCTAGTATTCTGGCTGATATTCGTCTGTTTGTTTGTCCTTTGTATGCTGTGTTGCAGTCGGAACAAGATATACTATATACCCCATGATTTTCCAGTCTAACTTTGTCCTTGGGTTTTTTTAGGATATTTGCAACAGTTTTATGCAGCTTCTAGGCTGTTCTAATCTTATGTTTCCTTAGTAGTCTGCCTATCCTATCTGTAGTTCCTTTTACGTATGGTAGCAGGATCTTTAGTGTATTTGGTTCATGATCCTCTATTGTTCTTCGTGTTTGGGTTTCCTGACGGCAAATGGCCTTCCTGATATAATTTTCTGAATATCCATTTTGTCTAAGGGCTGTGGAAATTTTTGGTAGTTCCTCGTTTCGAGTATCTCTTAGTGTCAGTCGGAAGGATCTGGAAATCAAGGTGTTCGCTACTCCTTGGATTTGAGAAGGATGATGATGGGATTTAGCGTTGAGGTATCGATCGGTGTGAGTTTGTTTCCTATACACTGTGTATTCGAGTGTTCTAGAAAGTTTCCTTGTGATGAGGAGATCTAAAAATGGCAGTTTTCTATTCTGTTCGACTTCCAGAGTGAACTGTATTCTGGGGTGGATTTCGTTTAACTGGATTCGGAAGTTGTTTAGAACTTCGTTTCCGTGAGGCCATATTATAAAGATATCATCTACGTAGCGTTTGCAAAGTTTAGGTTTTCAAGGAGAATGGCCAATGCCTTTGTTTCGAAGTCGGTCGTGAACAGGTTGGTTATAACGGGTGATAAAGATGATCCCATTGGGGCATCGTCGGTCTGTCTGTAGATCTGCTGGTTGAAAGAAAAATATGTATTCTTCAAGCAGTGTTCGGAGAGTTCCCCCACAAATGGTGGAAAGTCTTCGTTCATTGAAAATAGGTCCAGGGCCTCGTCCATGGGGATACTTGGATACAGTGAGACAATGTCCAGGCTTGCCAGTATGTCTGTATCCTCTAGTTGGAAATCTTTAATCACCCTTATCAAATGTTCTGAGTTTTGAACATAGGACTCCGCAAGTTTGTCGCTTGGTTGCATGATACTTGCTAGATATTTTTCCAAATTTTGTGTTGGAGAACCGAAGGCACTTATGGGCCTTAATGGGATTTCTGGTTTATGTATTTTGGGTAGACTTGGGTAGATTTTGAGTAGTTTCCAAACTTTGATTTGACTTTTGGTCGTTTTTTCTAGATAGGTTGTTGGATCTCTGTTCGCTGGTTTATATGTCGTTTCCAGTAAAATATTCGTCATCTTTGACATATACTCTTCGGTGTTCATTATGACTGTTACGTTTCCTTTGTCCGCCGGTAATATAGTGATATCTTGGTTGATCGAGGATACGAGGATTGGAAACGAGGATATCACTATATTACCGGCGGACAAAGGAAACGTAACAGTCATAATGAACACCGAAGAGTATATGGCAAAGATGACGAATATTTTACTGGAAACGACATATAAACCAGTGAACAGAGATCCAACAACATATCTAGAAAAAACGACCAAAAGTAAAATCAAAGCATGGAAACTAGAACCGGACATTGAACGAAGAATAATTTCAAGAGAAAAATCAAGCAGATGTCCGAAACTTTACGGTCTACCCAAAATACATAAACCAGAAATCCAATTAAGGTCCATAATAAGTGCCTTCGGTTCTCCAACATAAAATTTGGAAAAATATCTAGCAAGTATCATGCAACCAAGCGTCAAACTTGCGGAGTCCTATGTTCAAAAACTCAGAACATTTGATAAGGATAATTAAAGATTTTCAACTAGAGGATACAGGCATACTGTCAAGCCTGGACATTGTCACTGTATCCAAGTATCCCCACAGACGAGGCCCTGGACCTCATTTCAATGAACGTGGATACCTTCCACCATTTGTGGGGGAACTCTCCGAACATTGCTTGAAGAATACATACTTTTCTTTCAACCAGCAGATCTACAGACAAACCGACGATGCCCCAATGGGATCATCTTTATCACCCGTTATAGCCAACCTGTTCATGACCGACTTCGAAACAAAGGCATTGGCCATTCTCCTTTATAAAACCTAAACTTTGAAAATGCTACGTAGATGATATTTTTATATAATATATTAATTGGCCTCACGGAAACGAACTTCTAAACAACTTCCTAACCCAGTTAAACGAAATCCACTCCAGAATACAGTTCACTCTGGAAGGCGAACAGGATAGAAAACTGCCATTTTTAGATCTCCTCATCACAAGGAAACTTTCTGGAACACTCGAATACTCAGTGTATAGGAAACCAACCCACACCGATCGATACCTCAACGCTAAATCCCATCATCATCCTTCTCAAATCCAAGGAGTAGCGAACACCTTGATTTCCAGATCCTTCCGACTGACACTACCAGATACACGAAGCTAGGAACTACCAAAAATGTCCACACCTCTTAGATAAAATGGATATTCAGAAAATTGTATCAGGAAGGCCATTCGCCGTCAGGAAACCCAAACACGAAGAACAATAGAGGACCATGAACCAAATACACTAAAGGTCCTGCTACCATACGTAAAAGGAATCACATATAGGATAGGCAGACTACTAAGAAAACATAAGATCAGAACAGCCTATAAGCCGCACAAAACTGTTGCAAACATCCTAAAACAACCCAAGGACAAAGTTAGACTGGAAAATCATGGCGACTGCATACATACAACAAACAAACAGACGAATATCAGCCAGAATACAAGAATATAAAAACGACTTAAAAACAAACAAACCACTTCCGCTCTGTTCCAGCACCATCTACAAACAGGACATAAAATCAATTTTGAAGGAGCCAAAGAAATAGCGAATATTGAAAACTACAAGGTCCCAACAATCAGAGAAGCCCTTGAAATAGATAAAAGAGGTGAGTTAAATACGCCAAACGACGCTCGCAACATTCCAAAAGTATGGAAATCCCTTCTGAAAAAAGAAGAAACGCGGCAACGTGATGGCGAGAAATAAGATGCCCGACAACGTTGCCGAGCGCCGCAAATAGTCCCGAACTACCCCGATATAATCTGCGCAGTCGCCAGCCGGCTATAAAAGCGAGCCCAACGACCCGTGCACATCAGTTAGACTCTTCAGTTCAAGTGGATAACACTTGAAAATGCCAAATGCGATTTTGGCGAAACGTCGTGACTCTTCACCGAATCAACGGATATATATATATATATATATATATATATATATATATATATATATATATATATATATATATATATATATATATATATCCGTTGATTTTGATATCATTTTAATGTATATAAATATGATTTGATGGTTTTTATTAAATAAATATTTGAAATTATTTAAAGTGTTTGATTTCAATAAAACAAGTTGACGTTTAAATGGAAAGACAAATTATCACTCTATATTTTTGTGCTCCTGTTACTTTCTGATATCCGCCATTTTGTTTTCTGAAGGCGTCTATTTTACCATATGCTCCGCCTTGTTTTGGATAATGGGATGGGCTTATCGGTTTTTTGTTGCAAAAGAGTGTATTTTTGGTTGCCTACCTAAGTATCAGGCGCAGCAAAAATATACCTCCTCGATACTTCTATGTTCCTGATACAAAGTTAGAAAATGCAAAATCTGAACAGAACAACTACAGTTTCAAAACTATTCGATCTTTTTTTAAGCATTGTTTAATTTCTGGTATCCGCCATTGTTAATTTCTGGTGTCCGCCATTTTGTTTTCTGAAGGCGTCTATTTTACCATATGCTCCGCCTTGTTTTGGATAATGGGATGGGCTTATCGGTTTTTTGTTGCAAAAGAGTGTATTTTTGGTTGCCTACCTAAGTATCAGGCGCAGCAAAAATATACCTCCTCGATACTTCTATGTTCCTGATACAAAGTTAGAAAATGCAAAATCTGAACAGAACAACTAGAGTTTCAAAACTATTCGATCTTTTTTTAAGCATTGTTTAATTTCTGGTATCCGCCATTGTTAATTTCTGGTGTCCGCCATTTTGTTTTCTGAAGGCGTCTATTTTACCATATGCTCCGCCTTGTTTTGGATAATGGGATGGGCTTATCGGTTTTTTGTTGCAAAAGAGTGTATTTTTGGTTGCCTACCTAAGTATCAGGCGCAGCAAAAATATACCTCCTCGATACTTCTATGTTCCTGATACAAAGTTAGAAAATGCAAAATCTGAACAGAACAACTAGAGTTTCAAAACTATTCGATCTTTTTTTAAGCATTGTTTAATTTCTGGTATCCGCCATTGTTAATTTCTGGTGTCCGCCATTTTGTTTTCTGAAGGCGTCTATTTTACCATATGCTCCGCCTTGTTTTGGATAATGGGATGGGCTTATCGGTTTTTTGTTGCAAAAGAGTGTATTTTTGGTTGCCTACCTAAGTATCAGGCGCAGCAAAAATATACCTCCTCGATACTTCTATGTTCCTGATACAAAGTTAGAAAATGCAAAATCTGAACAGAACAACTAGAGTTTCAAAACTATTCGATCTTTTTTTAAGCATTGTTTAATTTCTGGTATCCGCCATTGTTAATTTCTGGTGTCCGCCATTTTGTTTTCTGAAGGCGTCTATTTTACCATATGCTCCGCCTTGTTTTGGATAATGGGATGGGCTTATCGGTTTTTTGTTGCAAAAGAGTGTATTTTTGGTTGCCTACCTAAGTATCAGGCGCAGCAAAAATATACCTCCTCGATACTTCTATGTTCCTGATACAAAGTTAGAAAATGCAAAATCTGAACAGAACAACTAGAGTTTCAAAACTATTCGATCTTTTTTTAAGCATTGTTTAATTTCTGGTATCCGCCATTGTTAATTTCTGGTGTCCGCCATTTTGTTTTCTGAAGGCGTCTATTTTACCATATGCTCCGCCTTGTTTTGGATAATGGGATGGGCTTATCGGTTTTTTGTTGCAAAAGAGTGTATTTTTGGTTGCCTACCTAAGTATCAGGCGCAGCAAAAATATACCTCCTCGATACTTCTATGTTCCTGATACAAAGTTAGAAAATGCAAAATCTGAACAGAACAACTAGAGTTTCAAAACTATTCGATCTTTTTTTTAAGCATTGTTAATTTCTGGTATCCGCCATTTTGTTTTCTGAAGGCGTCTATTTTACCATATGCTCCGCCTTGTTTTGAATAATGGGATGGGCTTATCGGTTTTTTGTTGCAAAAGAGTGTATTTTTGGTTGCCTACCTAAGTATCAGGCGCAGCAAAAATATACCTCCTCGATACTTCTATGTTCCTGATACAAAGTTAGAAAATGCAAAATCTGAACAGAACAACTAGAGTTTCAAAACTATTCGATCTTTTTTTAAGCATTGTTTAATTTCTGGTATCCGCCATTGTTAATTTCTGGTGTCCGCCATTTTGTTTTCTGAAGGCGTCTATTTTACCATATGCTCCGCCTTGTTTTGGAGAATGGGATGGGCTTATCGGTTTTTTGTTGCAAAAGAGTGTATTTTTGGTTGCCTACCTAAGTATCAGGCGCAGCAAAAATATACCTCCTCGATACTTCTATGTTCCTGATACAAAGTTAGAAAATGCAAAATCTGAACAGAACAACTAGAGTTTCAAAACTATTCGATCTTTTTTTAAGCATTGTTTAATTTCTGGTATCCGCCATTGTTAATTTCTGGTGTCCGCCATTTTGTTTTCTGAAGGCGTCTATTTTACCATATGCTCCGCCTTGTTTTGGATAATGGGATGGGCTTATCGGTTTTTTGTTGCAAAAGAGTGTATTTTTGGTTGCCTACCTAAGTATCAGGCGCAGCAAAAATATACCTCCTCGATACTTCTATGTTCCTGATACAAAGTTAGAAAATGCAAAATCTGAACAGAACAACTAGAGTTTCAAAACTATTCGATCTTTTTTTTAAGCATTGTTAATTTCTGGTATCCGCCATTTTGTTTTCTGAAGGCGTCTATTTTACCATATGCTCCGCCTTGTTTTGGATAATGGGATGGGCTTATCGGTTTTTTGTTGCAAAAGAGTGTATTTTTGGTTGCCTACCTAAGTATCAGGCGCAGCAAAAATATACCTCCTCGATACTTCTATGTTCCTGATACAAAGTTAGAAAATGCAAAATCTGAACAGAACAACTAGAGTTTCAAAACTATTCGATCTTTTTTTAAGCATTGTTTAATTTCTGGTATCCGCCATTGTTAATTTCTGGTGTCCGCCATTTTGTTTTCTGAAGGCGTCTATTTTACCATATGCTCCGCCTTGTTTTGGATAATGGGATGGGCTTATCGGGTTTTTGTTGCAAAAGAGTGTATTTTTGGTTGCCTACCTAAGTATCAGGCGCAGCAAAAATATACCTCCTCGATACTTCTATGTTCCTGATACAAAGTTAGAAAATGCAAAATCTGAACAGAACAACTAGAGTTTCAAAACTATTCGATCTTTTTTTAAGCATTGTTTAATTTCTGGTATCCGCCATTGTTAATTTCTGGTGTCCGCCATTTTGTTTTCTGAAGGCGTCTATTTTACCATATGCTCCGCCTTGTTTTGGATAATGGGATGGGCTTATCGGGTTTTTGTTGCAAAAGAGTGTATTTTTGGTTGCCTACCTAAGTATCAGGCGCAGCAAAAATATACCTCCTCGATACTTCTATGTTCCTGATACAAAGTTAGAAAATGCAAAATCTGAACAGAACAACTAGAGTTTCAAAACTATTCGATCTTTTTTTAAACATTGTTTAATTTCTGGTATCCGCCATTGTTAATTTCTGGTGTCCGCCATTTTGTATTCTGAAGGCGTCTATTTTACCATATGCTCCGCCTTGTTTTGGATAATGGGATGGGCTTATCGGTGTTTTGTTGCAAAAGAGTGTATTTTTGGTTGCCTACCTAAGTATCAGGCGCAGCAAAAATATACCTCCTCGATACTTCTATGTTCCTGATACAAAGTTAGAAAATGCAAAATCTGAACAGAACAACTAGAGTTTCAAAACTATTCGATCTTTTTTTTAAGCATTGTTAATTTCTGGTATCCGCCATTTTGTTTTCTGAAGGCGTCTATTTTACCATATGCTCCGCCTTGTTTTGGATAATGGGATGGGCTTATCGGTTTTTTGTTGCAAAAGAGTGTATTTTTGGTTGCCTACCTAAGTATCAGGCGCAGCAAAAATATACCTCCTCGATACTTCTATGTTCCTGATACAAAGTTAGAAAATGCAAAATCTGAACAGAACAACTAGAGTTTCAAAACTATTCGATCTTTTTTTAAGCATTGTTTAATTTCTGGTATCCGCCATTGTTAATTTCTGGTGTCCGCCATTTTGTTTTCTGAAGGCGTCTATTTTACCATATGCTCCGCCTTGTTTTGGATAATGGGATGGGCTTATCGGTTTTTTGTTGCAAAAGAGTGTATTTTTGGTTGCCTACCTAAGTATCAGGCGCAGCAAAAATATACCTCCTCGATACTTCTATGTTCCTGATACAAAGTTAGAAAATGCAAAATCTGAACAGAACAACTAGAGTTTCAAAACTATTCGATCTTTTTTTAAGCATTGTTTAATTTCTGGTATCCGCCATTGTTAATTTCTGGTGTCCGCCATTTTGTTTTCTGAAGGCGTCTATTTTACCATATGCTCCGCCTTGTTTTGGATAATGGGATGGGCTTATCGGTTTTTTGTTGCAAAAGAGTGTATTTTTGGTTGCCTACCTAAGTATCAGGCGCAGCAAAAATATACCTCCTCGATACTTCTATGTTCCTGATACAAAGTTAGAAAATGCAAAATCTGAACAGAACAACTAGAGTTTCAAAACTATTCGATCTTTTTTTAAGCATTGTTTAATTTCTGGTATCCGCCATTGTTAATTTCTGGTGTCCGCCATTTTGTTTTCTGAAGGCGTCTATTTTACCATATGCTCCGCCTTGTTTTGGATAATGGGATGGGCTTATCGGTTTTTTGTTGCAAAAGAGTGTATTTTTGGTTGCCTACCTAAGTATCAGGCGCAGCAAAAATATACCTCCTCGATACTTCTATGTTCCTGATACAAAGTTAGAAAATGCAAAATCTGAACAGAACAACTAGAGTTTCAAAACTATTCGATCTTTTTTTAAGCATTGTTTAATTTCTGGTATCCGCCATTGTTAATTTCTGGTGTCCGCCATTTTGTTTTCTGAAGGCGTCTATTTTACCATATGCTCCGCCTTGTTTTGGATAATGGGATGGGCTTATCGGTTTTTTGTTGCAAAAGAGTGTATTTTTGGTTGCCTACCTAAGTATCAGGCGCAGCAAAAATATACCTCCTCGATACTTCTATGTTCCTGATACAAAGTTAGAAAATGCAAAATCTGAACAGAACAACTAGAGTTTCAAAACTATTCGATCTTTTTTTAAGCATTGTTTAATTTCTGGTATCCGCCATTGTTAATTTCTGGTGTCCGCCATTTTGTTTTCTGAAGGCGTCTATTTTACCATATGCTCCGCCTTGTTTTGGATAATGGGATGGGCTTATCGGGTTTTTGTTGCAAAAGAGTGTATTTTTGGTTGCCTACCTAAGTATCAGGCGCAGCAAAAATATACCTCCTCGATACTTCTATGTTCCTGATACAAAGTTAGAAAATGCAAAATCTGAACAGAACAACTAGAGTTTCAAAACTATTCGATCTTTTTTTAAGCATTGTTTAATTTCTGGTATCCGCCATTGTTAATTTCTGGTGTCCGCCATTTTGTTTTCTGAAGGCGTCTATTTTACCATATGCTCCGCCTTGTTTTGGATAATGGGATGGGCTTATCGGTTTTTTGTTGCAAAAGAGTGTATTTTTGGTTGCCTACCTAAGTATCAGGCGCAGCAAAAATATACCTCCTCGATACTTCTATGTTCCTGATACAAAGTTAGAAAATGCAAAATCTGAACAGAACAACTAGAGTTTCAAAACTATTCGATCTTTTTTTAAGCATTGTTTAATTTCTGGTATCCGCCATTGTTAATTTCTGGTGTCCGCCATTTTGTTTTCTGAAGGCGTCTATTTTACCATATGCTCCGCCTTGTTTTGGATAATGGGATGGGCTTATCGGGTTTTTGTTGCAAAAGAGTGTATTTTTGGTTGCCTACCTAAGTATCAGGCGCAGCAAAAATATACCTCCTCGATACTTCTATGTTCCTGATACAAAGTTAGAAAATGCAAAATCTGAACAGAACAACTAGAGTTTCAAAACTATTCGATCTTTTTTTAAACATTGTTTAATTTCTGGTATCCGTATCCGCCATTGTTAATTTCTGGTGTCCGCCATTTTGTATTCTGAAGGCGTCTATTTTACCATATGCTCCGCCTTGTTTTGGATAATGGGATGGGCTTATCGGTTTTTTGTTGCAAAAGAGTGTATTTTTGGTTGCCTACCTAAGTATCAGGCGCAGCAAAAATATACCTCCTCGATACTTCTATGTTCCTGATACAAAGTTAGAAAATGCAAAATCTGAACAGAACAACTAGAGTTTCAAAACTATTCGATCTTTTTTTTAAGCATTGTTAATTTCTGGTATCCGCCATTTTGTTTTCTGAAGGCGTCTATTTTACCATATGCTCCGCCTTGTTTTGGATAATGGGATGGGCTTATCGGTTTTTTGTTGCAAAAGAGTGTATTTTTGGTTGCCTACCTAAGTATCAGGCGCAGCAAAAATATACCTCCTCGATACTTCTATGTTCCTGATACAAAGTTAGAAAATGCAAAATCTGAACAGAACAACTAGAATTTCAAAACTATTCGATCTTTTTTTAAGCATTGTTTAATTTCTGGTATCCGCCATTGTTAATTTCTGGTGTCCGCCATTTTGTTTTCTGAAGGCGTCTATTTTACCATATGCTCCGCCTTGTTTTGGATAATGGGATGGGCTTATCGGGTTTTTGTTGCAAAAGAGTGTATTTTTGGTTGCCTACCTAAGTATCAGGCGCAGCAAAAATATACCTCCTCGATACTTCTATGTTCCTGATACAAAGTTAGAAAATGCAAAATCTGAACAGAACAACTAGAGTTTCAAAACTATTCGATCTTTTTTTAAGCATTGTTTAATTTCTGGTATCCGCCATTGTTAATTTCTGGTGTCCGCCATTTTGTTTTCTGAAGGCGTCTATTTTACCATATGCTCCGCCTTGTTTTGGATAATGGGATGGGCTTATCGGGTTTTTGTTGCAAAAGAGTGTATTTTTGGTTGCCTACCTAAGTATCAGGCGCAGCAAAAATATACCTCCTCGATACTTCTATGTTCCTGATACAAAGTTAGAAAATGCAAAATCTGAACAGAACAACTAGAGTTTCAAAACTATTCGATCTTTTTTTAAACATTGTTTAATTTCTGGTATCCGCCATTGTTAATTTCTGGTGTCCGCCATTTTGTATTCTGAAGGCGTCTATTTTACCATATGCTCCGCCTTGTTTTGGATAATGGGATGGGCTTATCGGTGTTTTGTTGCAAAAGAGTGTATTTTTGGTTGCCTACCTAAGTATCAGGCGCAGCAAAAATATACCTCCTCGATACTTCTATGTTCCTGATACAAAGTTAGAAAATGCAAAATCTGAACAGAACAACTAGAGTTTCAAAACTATTCGATCTTTTTTTTAAGCATTGTTAATTTCTGGTATCCGCCATTTTGTTTTCTGAAGGCGTCTATTTTACCATATGCTCCGCCTTGTTTTGGATAATGGGATGGGCTTATCGGTTTTTTGTTGCAAAAGAGTGTATTTTTGGTTGCCTACCTAAGTATCAGGCGCAGCAAAAATATACCTCCTCGATACTTCTATGTTCCTGATACAAAGTTAGAAAATGCAAAATCTGAACAGAACAACTAGAGTTTCAAAACTATTCGATCTTTTTTTAAGCATTGTTTAATTTCTGGTATCCGCCATTGTTAATTTCTGGTGTCCGCCATTTTGTTTTCTGAAGGCGTCTATTTTACCATATGCTCCGCCTTGTTTTGGATAATGGGATGGGCTTATCGGTTTTTTGTTGCAAAAGAGTGTATTTTTGGTTGCCTACCTAAGTATCAGGCGCAGCAAAAATATACCTCCTCGATACTTCTATGTTCCTGATACAAAGTTAGAAAATGCAAAATCTGAACAGAACAACTAGAGTTTCAAAACTATTCGATCTTTTTTTAAGCATTGTTTAATTTCTGGTATCCGCCATTGTTAATTTCTGGTGTCCGCCATTTTGTTTTCTGAAGGCGTCTATTTTACCATATGCTCCGCCTTGTTTTGGATAATGGGATGGGCTTATCGGTTTTTTGTTGCAAAAGAGTGTATTTTTGGTTGCCTACCTAAGTATCAGGCGCAGCAAAAATATACCTCCTCGATACTTCTATGTTCCTGATACAAAGTTAGAAAATGCAAAATCTGAACAGAACAACTAGAGTTTCAAAACTATTCGATCTTTTTTTAAGCATTGTTTAATTTCTGGTATCCGCCATTGTTAATTTCTGGTGTCCGCCATTTTGTTTTCTGAAGGCGTCTATTTTACCATATGCTCCGCCTTGTTTTGGATAATGGGATGGGCTTATCGGTTTTTTGTTGCAAAAGAGTGTATTTTTGGTTGCCTACCTAAGTATCAGGCGCAGCAAAAATATACCTCCTCGATACTTCTATGTTCCTGATACAAAGTTAGAAAATGCAAAATCTGAACAGAACAACTAGAGTTTCAAAACTATTCGATCTTTTTTTAAGCATTGTTTAATTTCTGGTATCCGCCATTGTTAATTTCTGGTGTCCGCCATTTTGTTTTCTGAAGGCGTCTATTTTACCATATGCTCCGCCTTGTTTTGGATAATGGGATGGGCTTATCGGTTTTTTGTTGCAAAAGAGTGTATTTTTGGTTGCCTACCTAAGTATCAGGCGCAGCAAAAATATACCTCCTCGATACTTCTATGTTCCTGATACAAAGTTAGAAAATGCAAAATCTGAACAGAACAACTAGAGTTTCAAAACTATTCGATCTTTTTTTAAGCATTGTTTAATTTCTGGTATCCGCCATTGTTAATTTCTGGTGTCCGCCATTTTGTTTTCTGAAGGCGTCTATTTTACCATATGCTCCGCCTTGTTTTGGATAATGGGATGGGCTTATCGGGTTTTTGTTGCAAAAGAGTGTATTTTTGGTTGCCTACCTAAGTATCAGGCGCAGCAAAAATATACCTCCTCGATACTTCTATGTTCCTGATACAAAGTTAGAAAATGCAAAATCTGAACAGAACAACTAGAGTTTCAAAACTATTCGATCTTTTTTTAAGCATTGTTTAATTTCTGGTATCCGCCATTGTTAATTTCTGGTGTCCGCCATTTTGTTTTCTGAAGGCGTCTATTTTACCATATGCTCCGCCTTGTTTTGGATAATGGGATGGGCTTATCGGTTTTTTGTTGCAAAAGAGTGTATTTTTGGTTGCCTACCTAAGTATCAGGCGCAGCAAAAATATACCTCCTCGATACTTCTATGTTCCTGATACAAAGTTAGAAAATGCAAAATCTGAACAGAACAACTAGAGTTTCAAAACTATTCGATCTTTTTTTAAGCATTGTTTAATTTCTGGTATCCGCCATTGTTAATTTCTGGTGTCCGCCATTTTGTTTTCTGAAGGCGTCTATTTTACCATATGCTCCGCCTTGTTTTGGATAATGGGATGGGCTTATCGGGTTTTTGTTGCAAAAGAGTGTATTTTTGGTTGCCTACCTAAGTATCAGGCGCAGCAAAAATATACCTCCTCGATACTTCTATGTTCCTGATACAAAGTTAGAAAATGCAAAATCTGAACAGAACAACTAGAGTTTCAAAACTATTCGATCTTTTTTTAAACATTGTTTAATTTCTGGTATCCGTATCCGCCATTGTTAATTTCTGGTGTCCGCCATTTTGTATTCTGAAGGCGTCTATTTTACCATATGCTCCGCCTTGTTTTGGATAATGGGATGGGCTTATCGGTTTTTTGTTGCAAAAGAGTGTATTTTTGGTTGCCTACCTAAGTATCAGGCGCAGCAAAAATATACCTCCTCGATACTTCTATGTTCCTGATACAAAGTTAGAAAATGCAAAATCTGAACAGAACAACTAGAGTTTCAAAACTATTCGATCTTTTTTTAAGCATTGTTTAATTTCTGGTATCCGCCATTGTTAATTTCTGGTGTCCGCCATTTTGTTTTCTGAAGGCGTCTATTTTACCATATGCTCCGCCTTGTTTTGGATAATGGGATGGGCTTATCGGGTTTTTGTTGCAAAAGAGTGTATTTTTGGTTGCCTACCTAAGTATCAGGCGCAGCAAAAATATACCTCCTCGATACTTCTATGTTCCTGATACAAAGTTAGAAAATGCAAAATCTGAACAGAACAACTAGAGTTTCAAAACTATTCGATCTTTTTTTAAACATTGTTTAATTTCTGGTATCCGCCATTGTTAATTTCTGGTGTCCGCCATTTTGTATTCTGAAGGCGTCTATTTTACCATATGCTCCGCCTTGTTTTGGATAATGGGATGGGCTTATCGGTGTTTTGTTGCAAAAGAGTGTATTTGTGGTTGCCTACCTAAGTATCAGGCGCAGCAAAAATATACCTCCTCGATACTTCTATGTTCCTGATACAAAGTTAGAAAATGCAAAATCTGAACAGAACAACTAGAGTTTCAAAACTATTCGATCTTTTTTTTAAGCATTGTTAATTTCTGGTATCCGCCATTTTGTTTTCTGAAGGCGTCTATTTTACCATATGCTCCGCCTTGTTTTGAATAATGGGATGGGCTTATCGGTTTTTTGTTGCAAAAGAGTGTATTTTTGGTTGCCTACCTAAGTATCAGGCGCAGCAAAAATATACCTCCTCGATACTTCTATGTTCCTGATACAAAGTTAGAAAATGCAAAATCTGAACAGAACAACTAGAGTTTCAAAACTATTCGATCTTTTTTTAAGCATTGTTTAATTTCTGGTATCCGCCATTGTTAATTTCTGGTGTCCGCCATTTTGTTTTCTGAAGGCGTCTATTTTACCATATGCTCCGCCTTGTTTTGGATAATGGGATGGGCTTATCGGTTTTTTGTTGCAAAAGAGTGTATTTTTGGTTGCCTACCTATGTATCAGGCGCAGCAAAAATATACCTCCTCGATACTTCTATGTTCCTGATACAAAGTTAGAAAATGCAAAATCTGAACAGAACAACTAGAGTTTCAAAACTATTCGATCTTTTTTTTAAGCATTGTTAATTTCTGGTATCCGCCATTTTGTTTTCTGAAGGCGTCTATTTTACCATATGCTCCGCCTTGTTTTGGATAATGGGATGGGCTTATCGGTTTTTGTTGCAAAAGAGTGTATTTTTGGTTGCCTACCTAAGTATCAGGCGCAGCAAAAATATACCTCCTCGATACTTCTATGTTCCTGATACAAAGTTAGAAAATGCAAAATCTGAACAGAACAACTAGAGTTTCAAAACTATTCGATCTTTTTTTAAGCATTGTTTAATTTCTGGTATCCGCCATTGTTAATTTCTGGTGTTCGCCATTTTGTTTTCTGAAGGCGTCTATTTTACCATATGCTCCGCCTTGTTTTGGATAATGGGATGGGCTTATCGGTTTTTTGTTGCAAAAGAGTGTATTTTTGGTTGCCTACCTATGTATCAGGCGCAGCAAAAATATACCTCCTCGATACTTCTATGTTCCTGATACAAAGTTAGAAAATGCAAAATCTGAACAGAACAACTAGAGTTTCAAAACTATTCGACCTTTTTTTTTAAACATTGTTTAATTTCTGGTATCCGTCATTTTGTTTTCTGAAGGCGTCTATTTTACCATATGCTCCGCCTTCCCTGCAAAATATAAACACAACAACTAGGTTTTCATAATTGTTCGATTTTTTTTTTAATGAAGACGAGTATTTTTAGTTGCCTATCTAAGTATCAGGCGCACTGTTAGAACATTTAAACCTTGTTTAATTTCTGATATCCGCCATTTTGTTTCCTGAAGGCGTCTATTTTACCATATGCTCGGCCTTGTTTTGGATAATGGGATGGGCTTATCTGTTTTTTTGTTGCAAAAAAAGTGTATTTTTTGTTGCAAAAAAAGTGTATTTTTAGTAAGTTTGCCTACGTAAGTATCAGGCGCAGCTAAAATATACCTACTCGATACTTCTATGTTCCTGATACAAAGTTAAAAACTACAAAAACAGAACAACTAGACTTTCATAACTAATCGATCTTTTTTTTAATGAAGACGAGTATTTTTGGTTGCCAATGTAAGTATCAGGTACAGTAAATATACCTCCTCGATACTTCTATCTTCCTGATACAAAGTTAAAAAGTGCAAAAATTAATCAGAACGACCAAACTTTCATCACCATTCGAGCCTTTCTTGATAAAGACAAGTATTTTTAGTTCCCTATCCAATTATCAGGCGCATCAAATATACCTCCTAAACGTTGTTTAATTTCTGGTATCCGCCATTTTATTTTCTGAAGGCGCGTATTTTGTTGTCATATGCTCCGCCTTGTTTTGGATAATGGGATGGGTATAGCGATTTTTTTCTGCAAAAAGTGTATTTTTAGTTGCATACCCAAGAATCAGGCGCAGCAAAAATATACCGCCTCGATACTTCTATGTTGCTGATACAAAGTTAAAAACTGCAAAATCTAAACAGAATGACTAGACTTTCATAGTTATTCGATCTTTTTTTTTAATGAAGACGAGTATTTTTTGTTGCCTAACTAAGTATCAGGCGCAATAAATATACCTCCTCGATTCTTCTATGACAAGTATTTTTGGTTGCCTGTCTAAGTATCAGGCGCATTAAATATACCTCCCCGATATTTCTACGTTCCTGCTACAAACTTAAAATTAATTGTAAAATCAAAACAAAGCGACTAGACTTTCATAACCATTAGATTTTTTAAATCAAGACAAATATTGGTTGCCTATCTAAGTACCAGGAGCATTAAATATGCCTCTTCGATACTTTTATGACAGATATTTTTGGTTGCCTATCTAAATATCTGCATTTATATTCCTATTAAGTGAATAGATTATTAGGTTATTAATTAACGCGTTCTTGCCGTTTTTCATTAAAAAGGTTTATTGAAAAAAGCAACAATTATAAGAAAGGCGGAGAATGACGTATTCCTCGTCATTGTTTACGACCTGGTCACACTTCTCGACCAATTTATTGATGCCGTTTCGATAGAAATCCTCGGGCCTTGACTCGAAGAAGTTGTTAAAGTTGTTTTTGAGGTCCTCATCGTTGCCGAAGGTTAGGCGTCTCATTTGGTTGGCCAGCGAGCGGAAGAGGTAATAACTGGTTGACGCAAGACCTGAAGAGTATGGCGGATGCGGAAGAATCTCCCATTCGAGATCTTTCAGGGCCTCCTAGACGATGGCTTGCTGAGTGAGGTTGATGTTTGCTGTGTGACAAAATAAAAATGGAGTAAAAGCAAAATAATTATAAAAATAGTGGGAACTTGTACCTTATTACCTTTTTTAACAACTAAAGGTTTATCAAATAAGAGTGTCAGAACTTTTAAATGAGGCACAATAATAACTACAAGTGATAATCCGGTAATTTTAATTTTATCTTGAAAAACAAATAATGGCAATATGTTTTAAAAATGTTGTCGTTCAAATGTCCCCCTCGGTTTCTTCCGGTGGAATGCATTATCGAGATCCAAATTTTAAAAATCCTGCAGTTATGTATTAACAAACTGGTAAATCCCTGGCAATTCTGTATTCATGAAATTGTCAAATAACAGGTAAAAGCTATGGAATTTTAAAAGTAATTTCAATCATAAAAAATCAACTAAATTACTACTAAAGTTTAATTTACGCCCAGCGAAGTGACCGGGTATATATATATATATATATATATATATATATATATATATATATATATATATATATATATATATATATATATATATATATATCATCATCATCATCATCATCAGCCCGTATCGATCCACTGCAGGATGAAGGCCTCTTCAGCATGCTTCCAACCTTCACGGTCCTGGGCTTTCCTCTGCCACTCGGGTCCAATATACTTAACGATGTCATCAGTCCATCGTGCTTTCGGTCTTCTTCGCGGACGTTTGCGATCAAGTGGTATCCACTCCAGGATTGCCTTGGTCCATCTGTCGTCCCATCGCCTCGCTATATGGCCTGCCCATCTCCATTTCAACTGTTTTACTCTTCCAATGATGTCACATACTTTTGTTTGTTCCCTGATCCATGCGCAGGACTTTCTGTCTCGTCTTATAATGCCAAGCATACATCTTTCCATTCCCCTCTGTGCCACCCGAAGTTTTTGAATTGATTGCGATGTGAGTGTCCAGGTTTCACTTCCGTATGTCATAACGGGTAGAACGCACTGATCGAATACTTTTCTTTTCAGGCAAAGTGGGAGTCTGCTCTTAAACACTATGTTGAGCCTACCAAATGCCTGCCAGCCACATTTAACACGCCGTTCCACCTCCCGGGCGGTATTCCCCTCCATGGAAATCCTCTGCCCAAGATATACAAAGCTGTCCACAATCTCTAAATCCCTTCCTAAAACTGAAATCCTTCTGTCCTGAGCGAAGTTATTGAACATAACCTGACTCTTTTTCAGGTTTATTTTCAAGCCAAATGGTTCGCCAGCCCTTTGCAGTTCTTGTATGCGTCTTTGCAGCTCCTCTGGGTCTTGTGAAATGAGAATAATATCATCTGCAAATCTAAGATGGTTTAAGTTTGCACCATTGATCTTTACCCCATCCTGTTCCCAATCCAGTTTACGGAATACTTCTTCAAGGCCAGCCGAGAAAATAGGCGATATTGCGTCACCCTGCCGTACACCTCGTTCTATATTAATTCCCACTTCAAGATCATCAAGGTGAATTGTGGCTGTAGCTCCATCATATATCGATTCTAATAGGTTTACATAGGCTCTCTCTACACCTTGGCTAAGCAGTGCATCCATTATCGCATGCTTTGAGATGGAATCAAATGCTTTTTCGTAGTCGATAAAAGCCAAGCACAGTGGCATGGTGTATTCGTTGTGCCTTTCTATGACCTGCTGTACAACCTGGATGTGATCCATTGTACTGAATCCACTTCTGAATCCTGCTTGTTCTCTTGGTTGTGTCATTCAGTTTTTTTAATATTCTTTTAGAAATTATCTTAGTGAAAACTTTGTACATCACTGATAGGAGGCTTATTGGACGGTAGTTCTTTAAATCTTCCTGTGCTCCTTTTTTATGTAAAAGGATCACTTCTGCATTTTTCCATAAGTCAGGTACTTTTTGTTCTTTGAGGCATTTTGAGTATAATTTTGCCAGTGTTTAATGTAACGTCCGACCACCAGCTTTTAGCATTTCGACAGTTACACTATCCTTTCCTGGAGCCTTGCCGTTCTTCATCAATTCTATAGCATTTGTTACTTCCTCCACTAGGATATCTGGTATTATATATTGTTCTTCCGTGGGTATTGCTGTCCCTGACTGGCTCTGATCTTCATATAACTGGGAATAAAACCTTCTGACAATCTCTAACATTTGGGTACGCGTCCTGCACACTGTGCCATCCTCACGCTTTAAAGCATATATTTGCGTTCTTTTGTTTCTCAGCATCTGTTTAGCTTTGTTAATTCCTTTGTTTTCTTCCAGGGTTTTTTGCACTAGCTGCATATTGAATCGGCGCGTGTCCTCTCTGATACGTTTTCTTATAGTTTTACAGAGCTCAGTGTACTCGACCCTGCCAAAAGGACTACCTGCATTTCTCATTGCTCGCCGTTTCTTCATTAAATCAATGGTCTCACTGGAGATTTTTGTTTGTTTGAGACATTTTTCCTCTGGTGCTATTGAAGCAGCTGTTTGAAGTATATTGTTGGCGATTTCTTCATATTGAACTGATATTTCCACCTCCTCTGGATCTTGTAACGCAGCAAACCGGTTTGATAAAGCAATCTCAAAATCGCTTCCTCTCTCCAGCAGTTTTCCAGAATCCACCTTGCCCTTCTTTGATCTTACCATTTTTTCGCGCTCTTTTCGACAGTCAATCCGAACCCTTGCTCGTACAATTCGGTGGTCACTTCCAACATTAAAATTGTTAAGGACAGTACAATTGGTAAATATTGTTTTATCGTTGGTCATGATGTAGTCAATTTCGCTTGTGAGCCCAGATGGACTTTTCCATGTCCATTTTCTGCTGATATTTTTCTTATAGAATGAATTCATAATATATAGTTCTTGTCCTTCAGCAAAATCAACTAATCTGTCACCTCTATTGTCTCGCTCACCAGTTCCATATCACCAGTTTCGTCTGTTCTTGTTGTTCCAATTCTGGCATTAAAATCACCCATCAGGATTTTGTACCTACATTTCTCCTTGTATAAAAGCTGGGCCACATCATCATAATAATATATAATACATAATATATAATAATACATAATAATACATAATATATATATATATATATATATATATATATATATATATATATATATATATATATATATATATATATATATATATATATATATATATATATATATATATATATATATATATATATATATATATATATATATATATATATATGCAGAGACTCTAGACTAATTTGATCCAAAATCGCCAACCCGCATTGGACCAGCGTGGCAGATTAAGGTCCAAAACTGTTCTTAACCGTTTTAATGTTGGAAGTGACCATAGAATAGTACGAGCAAAGGTTAAGATAAACTGTCGAAGAGAACGTACACGAATGGTAAGATCACGATCTCAACGATTTTGAGATTGCTTTGTCGAACCGCTTTGCTGTGTTACAAGACCCAGAAGAGATGGAAATAACAGATCAGTATGAAAAAATCATCGATAATGGGGTTGAAACGGCTGCTGCAATAGCACCAGCAGAAAAAAGTTTCAGTCAAATATCTCAAATGAGACCATCGATTTAATGAAGAAACGGAGGACAATGAAGAATGCAGACAGTCCCTTTGGCAGGGTGGAGTACGTTGAGCTTTGCAAAACTATAAGAAAACGTATTCGAGAAGAAACGCGTCGGTTCAACATGCAGCTAGTGCAAAAAACACTAGACGAAAACAAAAGAATAAACAAAGCCAAACAAGCTGATAAATAAAAGGACACAAATGTTTGCCTTAATGCGTGAGGATGGCACAGTGTGTAGGGAGCGTACGGAAATGTTAGAAGTTATCAGAAGATTTTATACAAAGTTATATGAAAATCAGAACCAGTTAAAGACAGCAATGCCCACGGAAGAGCAAATGCCAGATATCTTGTTGGAAGAAGTGACAAATGCCATAGAAGCAATGAAGAATGGAAAGACTCCAGGAAAAGACAATGTAACGGTTGAAATGTTGAAGGCTGGTGGTCGAACTCTACATAAAATACTGGCAAAATTGTATTCAAAATGCCTCAAAGATCAAAAAATACCCAGTCTATGGAAAAATGCTGAAGCGATTCTTCTTCATAAGAAAGGAGCACAGGAAGATTTAAAAAACTACCGTTCAATAAGCCTCCTATCAGTTATGTACAAAGTTCTCACCAAGATAATATCTAAAAGAATATTAGAACACTGAATGACGCACAACCAAGAGACCAGGCAGGATTCAGTACAATGGACCATATCCAGGTTATCCAACAGACGATAGAAAGGCACAATGAATACACTATGCCACTGTGCTTGGCTTTTATTGCCTATGAAAAGGCATTTGATTCAGTATCAACGCAGGCCATAATGGATGCATTGCTTAACCAAGGGATAGACAGAGCCTATGTGAACCTACTGAGATCCATGTATGAGGAAGCTACAGCTACAGTTCACATGGATGACTTTGAAGTTAAAATCAACGTAGAACGTGGTGTATGGCAGGGTGACTCAATATCGCCTGTTTTTTTCTCAGCCTGCCTTGAAGATGTATTTCGTAATCTGGATTGGGAACAGCAGGGACTAAAAATCAATGGTGGATATCTAAGCCATCTTAGATTCGCGGATGATATCGTTCTCCTTACACAAGATCCAGATGAGCTACAAGAATACATACGAGAGCTGCAAAGGGCGATAGAACCATTTGGTTTAAAAATAAACCTAAAAAGGAGTCAGGTTATGTTTAACAAATTTGCTGTCAACAGAAGAATTTCTATTTTAGGAAGTTTGGGGACCACTACATATATCTTGGGCAAAGGATTTCAATGGAGGGTGATACCGCCCGGGAGGTGAAACGGTAGGTTAAGTTTGGCTGGCAGGCATTTGGCCGGCTCTATATAGTATTTAAGAGCAAACTCCCACTTTGTCTGAAGAGAAATGTTTTTAATCAGTGCGTGCTGCCTGTTTTGACATATGGAAGTGAAACATGGACACTCACATCACAATCAGTTCAAAAGCCTCGGTTTGCACAGAGACAGAAAGACCTGCATATGGATCAGAGAACAAACGAAGGTATGTGACATTATTGGAAAGACGATGCGACGACAGATGAACCAAAGCAATTCTGGAATGGATAGAACAAGAAGGCCGAAAGCACGATGGACGGGATGGCATCATCAAGTATATTGGACCCGAATGGCAAAGGAAAGCTCAGGACCGTGCGGATTGGAAGCATGTTATATGATTAAAAGAAAATTTATTATCTAAATGTACCATGTGTGAATATCCTTCTTAATAACCAGGAGAGCTTTGTTGATAAAATGTATAACAGTTTTTATTAAGCATCGTCAGCAATTTTACTTCCTAGTATATGAAATAAAAAACACATTTAATAGTCGATATGATCAAAAACAAAGTCAATTCAAGGTTGCCTGTATTTTATATGTTCTTTTATTTGGCCACTTCGGCAAATGAACTCGCCATAAAACATTTCGTTTCTCCAGCCAGCGAAACATCACCTTGAAAGGAGAATTATTTTATACTGACGTCATATGTTAAACTAATATTACCGCATTCATTTTCGCAAGCCGAAATGTGAGCTAAACCTTATTTTACGAGGGTTTCATGAAAAGTTCTCGACAGAATAAAGTTTGGAAGAATTGGTGCTGAAATTATCTGCGGAATATTTCTTTACAATTACAAACGGCGGAAAAGTTTACGATCTGGAAAATACTGGAAATACTTAAAAATCAGACCGAATGTTCCACTGAGTAGTTATACAAGGGTAGGGTAAAAAGTCAGAATGAAATTTGTTTTAATTTTATTGAAAATAGGAACTTTTTTTGCAGACTTGGGAGATGGCGAATAACTTGCTGAAAATCAATCATTTTCTCATTCAAAAAATTATTATGTATACATTATTTATGTACAAATATATCACTAAACTTGAAGAGATTTACCACTAAACACCAAAACACTTTTTTGAACTACTCGACCCACGTTTCGCTAACCATGTTAGCATCATCAGGAGATAATTTAATACCTATGATAAATCATCTCCTGATGATGCTGACATGGTTAGCGAAACGTGCGTCGAGCAGTTCAAAAAAGTGTTTTGGTGTTTAGTGGTAAATCTCTTCAAAGTTTAGTGTTTCACACCAAAGGTTCCAATAGAAGAATTGATCTACAAAATTACATTTTAAAACATTCAATGTAATACTTTTCTTTAAAAAAAATTCCAACCTTTTTTTAGGAGATTATACTAGGTGTGCCCTTTAAACAGAAAAATCTTTGTTTTAATGAATGTACAACGTCACGGCTCAGTAAACCCGTCATTACTGAAACGAAAATGTGTCTAGCATAGGGAGAATCGGGGAATTACACGGCGAATTGCGCACAGCAGCATTATTGTGAATCGGCGTAAATTGAGCCGACGAAAACTAGTGTTACTAGGTTCTCGGGTAGAGCCGCGTTTTAGATTTATAAAATCTCGACGTTGGGGCGCTCGGTTGAGAGTTCGGGGTGAGATGGGGTGGACGTTTGGACTCCCCTGACCTCCCGTCTCACCCCCACCCCTCAACCGAGCGCCCCATCTACAAACTCGCCTATTAATACAGAGGTCGCGCCGTCCACGTTCTTTTCTAGTTGTGAACTCTGGGGAGTAGGAAGATTGAGGCCTCGGAGTAAATCAACTAGATTCTCTTGAAAATGCCTTCAAAGTAGAAGCCGAAACGCCGAGATTTTATAAATCTAAACCGCGGTTCTACCCGAGAACCTAATTCTAATTCTATCAATGCCCACAAGGTAGCGTAACGGAACCGTGGAAGGAAAATATTACAGAAATCTTTCACCCTTTCTCCACGTGGTGCCACCGATCGCCTTCGCCTAACTGTCAACCATGCGACGTCACGTGTCTCTCGGGACCGGTTTCTAGCCTTTCAGCCGTCATCAGCCGAGCTCTAGACGAACGCAAGGAAAGCAGTTCGGAGAGGCAATCGGGGCCAGACCAGATCAACTAGCCATTTTAATGACGGGTCGTGATCGCACACAACTCACGCCATCATACGGCGAATGCTCGTAGCAGTCAGGACCGCTCGTAACATTCTGCCTGGAACCTCGGGTATAGTACCAGGTATGCCCACAAGGTAGCGTAACGGAACCGTGGAGGGAAAATATTACAGAAATCTTTCACCCTTTCTCCACGTGGTGCCACCGATCGCCTTCGCCGAACTGTCAACCATGCGACGTCACGTGTCTCTCGGGACCGGTTTCTAGCCTTTCAGCCGTCATCAGCCCAGCTCTAGACGAACGCAAGGAAAGCAGTTCGGAGAGGCAATCGGGGCCAGACCAGATCAACTGGCCATTTTAAAATAGCCCGTCATTAAAATGGCCAGTTGATCTGGTCTGGCCCCGATTGCCTCTCCGAACTGCTTTCCTTGCGTTCGTCTAGAGCTCGGCTGATGACGGCTGAAAGGCTAGAAACCGGTCCCGAGAGACACGTGACGTCGCATGGTTGACAGTTCGGCGAAGGCGATCGGTGGCACCACGTGGAGAAAGGGTGAAAGATTTCTGTAATATATATATATATATATATATATATATATATATATATATATATATATATATATATATATATATATATATATATATATATATGTATATATATATATATATATATATATATATATATATATATGTATATATATATATATATATATATATATATATATATATATATATATATATATATATATATATATACACATAGGTAAATATAATGATAGTTTCAAATCATCCCTGTAATATAAAAAAACTAAAGCACAATTGCGGTTCACCGAAACGCATGCAAATATCAACGTCCTATTAGCGATTTCAATTGATTTAATGGTTTTCTCGCCCAGCACTCGATGACGTCACTGTTCTTGACAGACAATGGGAGATCTGATCTTAAATGAACGGAACAAGGAACATGCTGTATGTTGTTTGCGTACTACTCGTCAAGTTCTCGCCGTATTAATAATGGCGCATTGTGATTTGAGTTTTTTTTTATTTTAGTGACCTCATGGTTAATTATTCAGGCTTTATTTCTACTATTTTTTGTTTAATTGAACGAATACGAATGTTAATCGCGGATGGAGAGAAAGGTCGGCTATTTTTAAATAAGATGTATGATCTAACGATGATAACAAAGTTATATTTAACTGTTACCTATTGTGAAATTGAGATTTATTTCATTACTATTAACGGCATTGTTTTACTTTTTTGTGTGAACATGCGGACTACTTGAATTTTTAATCTAATACACGTGAGAGCAATAACTAATTAACCGATAAAATATTTCAATATGTTTATAACATTGTTACCATTCAAAAAATTTTAAATTCAACTTTTTATTAGAATAAAAATCAAAAAAACTTTTGAAAGTTGTTTTGAAAGTCCATGCTGCATCCATCGAAATATGTAGTATTCCGAAGGGGTTAAATCCGGTGAATACAGCGGGTGAGTGAGGTAGGACGTTCCATTTAACGTTTTCCAAATAGTTTTTTACACATTTTGCAACATGCGCCCGAGCATTGTCATGTTGAAAAATGACATTATCTCAGCAAAAACTTTTTTCCATGTATATTGCGCATTGGTTATGATGTTGAAGGCTGGCCTGTGTGTAAACATGATTTTTTGCGCTTTAGATTGTCAAAATAGATCCATTTCTCGTCATCTCTCAACCCGATGCAAAAAAACCTTTTCTTTTCTTTCTGACAGGCAAAATTTCACAAGTGGTTTTTCGTCTTTCAATGTCCCTTTCTTTCAATCCATATGGAACCCATTTTCTTTCCTTCTGGATCTTTCTCAATGATTGTAGACGTTCGGAAATGCTGGATTGGGTAATATTCAATTCTTCTGCCAACTGTTTCAACGTATATGTTGAGTTTTCATCCAATAATGCCTGCAAATCTTCATCTTCAAACTTTTTCGGCTGTCCTGGACGCTCCTGGTCTTTTAAATCAAAATTACCACTTGAAACGTTTCAGTAATAAAATCATAATAATTCAGTAACTGAAACGACGATTATTAAATCTAAATTTATTCAAAATCGTCATATTATAAACAACTTGCGATACGTCCTCCTCCTGACCCCGTGTCTTGTCATAATAATGAAAACTATACCATTATTTTGTAAATCCCCCCAAACATCGAAATCCGTATAAAGCAAGAACCATTTTGTAGAAATATACTTACCTTGTTAATGTTTCGAAAGCAATTAACGTACATGGTAGACAACATAGCTATTACGTATTAATCGTAACGAACATACACACATAAAGCGAAACAAAAAACGTTCGTAAAGGTCAGTGCGAAACCACTTTCCATTTTTCGTGTTCGGTCCTTTTAATTTTGTTATTGTTTCGATTGGACGATTGCGCATAAATAAATCATGCGTTGCAGTTCCTGCCGCTAATTTTATATATACTCGATAGCTTGGACTGCCTACAGATTTCGTTCACCTGTCTAAAGTTTAACTACTACCACGGTATGTTAGTCACCAACTGGATCATTATAGATTTATAGCGGCGATATTACGTTTCGTTCGGTGCATATAAATGAAGGATAGCGGCCGTTTCGGAGTCAAGTTGAGGTCATTGTTGTTTTATGTCAGTACGTGATGTTATTATTGTAATATATTTCATTCACCTCTTAACTCAACTTGACAATAACCGTTTTTAAGTAATGTGGCAAGTATATATGTACAGGTTGAGTCCACATATTAGATTCCATATTGGTATTTAAAAAATATCAAAGTATACTACAGGGTGAGCTTAATTGAATGCTTGATTAAAAATTTCGCGTATTTTTTGTTTTGTTTTGTAATTGATAACTGATAATTTGACAGTTATAATCTATAATAATTCTTTCGACTAAAATGTATGGAACGTTAGATGAATATCAGCCTGTTATTGTTAAAACGTATTACAATATCGGTGAGAATGTTGTGAAGTGTAGAATTTTTAGTTGAAAAAGTGTACCAAATAGGTCAACTGTTCGAAGAATGATTTTAATCTATATATATATATATATATATATATATATATATTATATATATATATATATATATATATATTTATATATATATATATATATATATATTTATATATATATATATATATATATATATATATATATATATATATATATATATATATATATATATATATATATATATATATATATATATATATATATACACATATATATATATATATATATATATATATATATATATATATATATATATATATATATATATATATGTAGTAAAATTCAAGAAATAGGAAGGTGGGTTAGACAGCGAAGAAAATGTAAATAGTTTCGAGCGAAGTAAAGAGCATTTGCTTTTCTTGTTGAGTATTGGATATTGCTTTTCTTGTTCAAACAAAAAAAACACGCGAGTGATAGCCATGAAATACTTGTGAGAAACGTTGGTTTAGACGATTCAAAGCGGTAATTTCGATTTAAAAGACAAAGAACGCCCAGGTCAATCGAAAAATTTGAACATGACGAATTGCACGCAATGTTGGAAGAATACGATATGCAAACTCAACAACAAATGGCATAGAGGTTAAATGTTGGTCCGCGAACCTTTTGCGATTGTTTGCATACATGGGAAAGAACTAAAAGGCAGAAAAATGGAGACTACATCAGTTGAACGACAAACAGATGGAAAAGCAAAAAACGGTGTGCGAAGTTTTGTCATGAGAGACAGATTTTTTTTAAATCGGATGGAGACTCGTGACTGAAGTCGATAAACTGATATATTTCGAGAACCCAAAACGTAGATAATCATGAGGGTTGACCCAGAACAACCATCAATATCGACCGCAAAACCGAATCTCTTTGGAAAGAAGAAAATGCTGCGTAGTTGGTTTGATCAGAAGGGTGTCGTGGACCATGATCTTCTGAAACCAGGTGAAACAGTTAATACCGTTCGGCACCGTAAACAAATGTTCAATTTGAACCATTTATTGATCGCAAAACGACCAGAATTTGGGCTACAAGACACGGAACAGTAATTTTGCAGCACGACAAAGCCCCATCACTCACAGCGGAAGCGCCCTGGGACACTATTTCTGCACTTGGCCGGGAACTTTTGCGCCACCTGCCGTACCCATCAGACTTGGCTCCTTTTGACTAGCAGTTGTATTCATCGATGTCTCTACGGTTTTTCTAAGACATCCATAAATTGCCAGAGAGGAGATGGGAAAAACTTAGCGATGGCGCATACTTTGAATAAACCATTTTTTACCTTTCTTCCAAATTAAACGTGTTTTTTTAAAGAAAAAATTAAGAATTATTAACTGCCTCACATGGAATAAATGAGCACTTATATTTATCATACAAGACCAGACCTTTCCAAGATAGCAAATAATGTGAACGATTGAAATGGAAATAATAAGAAGCTTTCACGGGAAAACATTATACGGCAGGATTAGAACCGAGAACTTTTGACTAAAGTAAGATACAAGACATAGGCAGATGGGTAAGGCAGCGAAGAAAATATTGAAATAAACAGAATGGACTTATAAAACATAACCCCGTCAGAAAGAGAACTAAGGATAGACCACCATGCTGGAAGGAATGTTGGACATTTACCTCCGAAGTGGCATAAGAAGATAACCCTCAAGAGAAGCACTGGATAAGGCATACCCAGGGGTGAATTAAAAGTGTTTTTCCCTTATAAATGGCCACGTTGAGGGGGTGACTTGAGTGAGGGAAAACATTTTACTCTCCTCACTACAGATCCCCCACCATAGCCATATTAAGATGTGAATACTAAAAATATAAGCAGCCGTCGTCAGTCTATGGGTCAGTGTTTTTTTTTCAATTTCAATTTATTTAAATAACATTTTTGCACAAATAGTGTATTTTTTTCGATCTTGACACAGTTTGTGGTAAGTAAGTCATAAATAATATATTTTCTATAGTATTTTTATTGAAACTTTGAGTTGTAATTTTTAAAAAAAAATTTTTGTGTTTCTTTCATTTTCTATTTAGCTTAAAATGAACACGCGTTCTCGTACTCGCTGTGCGTCTGAAGTAGAAGCGTTATATGAGGCAGCTGATATTTTCGACGATAAAGAGAGTAAAAGCGAGACCGAATCGGTTGTTGAAGAATACCAGTGAACTTTACCTAACTAAATAAATATATTTTTTAAAATAAAGCTAATTTATGTAATAAGTATCTGAAAGTACATTAAGTCCCCTTTTAAATGCCGTTGGAAGAAAGTTTTTATCTATTAATTTCGCCTAGATATGAGAATTTGAATAGAACACCTCATTTTAAGTTTTTTTTATTTTTGCTAATTTTTTCGATGGTATTAGGAATACTATTATTTTTTGGAATATTCTATAGATATAGACTTTTTCTATATCTATATAGATATTTATATATACATAAAATATATCATTCTATAGATAGATTTCTGATTGAGGTTTAAATTAAACAAAATATATTAAATTGGATAATTTAATCAAAAGATATTAATAATCAGACATACGGTAAAGCATACCCATGTGCTCCCGAATCGGGAAGCACAGAAGTGTTTCTCTTGAGGGTTAAAATATGTAGTGGCAAAGTCAATAAGCATCATAGAGTCATCATCAAGTCATCCATATTAGAAAGAAAAAAACTTGTGTGCGTATGAAAGTGGTGAGATCTCTCTCTAAAGGGAAATACAGACCATGCTCGCCACTCGCGGTGGATGCATTCCATTAATACCCAAGTCGCGAATACTGAACGGACATCTAAATGAAACTGTATGATATTCATTTTAAGAACAACGTTTTTGAAAAAGAAGGAATACATAAAGGGTACCACATGTATCAACTATTTGTGAGATAGTGTTAAGATGAATTGGAGATATTTTAAGAGAAGACTCACGTTCGCATACAGCTGTGGTTCATCGCATTATATACTAGAAACAAAAATTCACTCAAACCGTTGTATTGAATGTAGAGTAATAAATAAGTTATCGATTCTTTGAGGCTTACAGAAAATTGTTTATTTTATACAGATTTTGGTGACACAAAAGGAAAATATTTGAGACATATTTACCTGATTTTGAACAGTGGACACTAACAGGTGTTTCTGCAACACCAACGGATCTTGCTCCTTCAAGATGGCTGCAATCTTTTTCCTATCCGGCACCAACACTTTCGGCACGAAATCCCCGAGAACGTTATCAAGGGCACTTCCGGAGTATCTCCTCCGGGTCGTAGTTCTCGACGCCGATTGCGTCTGACTAGAATCTTTACGTTCACCACTCGGCGATTTCAGTTTTTCCTCACTCGCGCTTTTCGTCACGAACTGCAAATGGAGATCGTGTATTCGCGAATTGACTTCACCGCGTTGCGAGACGATCGCCTTGAGTTGCTCCTCTAGGTCGTGCTTGGCGGACAGTAGGTTTTCCAGGTCCTCTTGCAGGCGAGAGGTGTGGAGACGGCCGGCCAGAACTTCTGCTTCCATTTCAGCCAACCTGAAAGAAAAAACATTCAAATTGAAATGTATAGTTGATAAACAACGGATTATTTTAACACAACAAGATATGCATTAATATATAAATGAAGATATTAGTGCCTTTTAATAATATATCATTTCGGCCAGTAATCACGTATGGCTGCGAGGCGTGGATTCTCACAAAGCAAACAGAACAGGCACTTGTACTGTTTGCAGTTTGCAGAGTAATTGTTGGTGCTGCGAACAGTAATAAAATTGGGAGTATCAGGTATAACTTTGCCCTCAAGCAATTATACAATGATCTGGATATCGTTGACTATGTGAGGGTTTAGATGAGTGAGACAGATGAGTCTCACTCAGATTCAGATGAGTGAGACAAGTGGTGAGAATGGTGGAGCGAATAGGTAGGTAACAGAAAAAGAGATGCACAAAAGATGATGGCAGGACAATATAAGAGATGTTGAATAATTGTACATTAAAAACTGGCAAATGGCTGCTGGAAATTGATACGGTTGGAGGCGAAGGTTGAAGGAGGTCGATGATCACTGACGGCCTGTAGCATCACAGGAAGAAAAATAATAATATAGTATTGCTAATTTCAGCATATTGGGATCCAAAAAAAAAAACAGGCATGGTATTAGATTGTATATTGCTGTTGTTATATTGCTGATTTCTTCTTAAAGTAGCCTATCTTAAATTATAGAAAATCGTTTATGTCTTGAATTAAAACCATTATACTATTTTCTACTTTAGTACGTTAAACAATAGGTGTACAAATAAGTTTTCACCTTTTGACAAAAGATGGCCCCATCAGAAGTTTATGTTGAAATTGTCAGATGTAAAACGTAATATCGTAAGTTTGCTCATCTGGCTACAACATAGCCTTAAGGTATTAGTGGCTCCGTATCAGCATCGCATAATTTTTTTCGTGTGAAAATGTCAGGTTTTGAACCGAATAAGCGTCAATTGCGGGAAGTTTTAATTTACTTCTTTAATTTGCAGAAATCTGCAGCTGAGTAGCTGTAGAAACAGAAATCTGCAGCTTGTAGAAGCATATGGTGAGGCTGTTTTATGTGAGATAAGTTGTTGTGAGTGGTTTCAAAAGTTTAAAAAAAGCGAGTTTGACGTGGAAGACAAAGAACGCAGTGGAAGACCGAAAGTGTACGAGCAGTGGCGGCTCGTGAGGGAAGGCGTTGGGGCGCCGCCCCTCCACCTTTTATCGCAGTAAACTATTTTGCAGAGCAAAACACCATATTTTATTTCCGTGCAGTTTCTTTCCTTTAACTCATTTTCCTGGTTCGCCTCCTGTATAGGGTTTCAATAGCACGAAAAGTAAAAAGGAGGAAGGGGAAAGCAAAAAATCTTTAGCAGCGCTATTTTCTTCTACGTCCTCCCACTTTAAATACCCTCGAGCCGTCACTGGTACGAAGACACGAAATTGGAGGAAAATTCGTCCCAAATGCAAAAAAAGTTGCACTTACATTAGAAGTGACTCAAAAAGCATTCTCACACCGTTTGTCAGGTATAAAAAAAAAAATGTTTTTTTGCATCGTATAGTCGCAGGTGATGAAAAATGGATCCACTCGATAACCCAAAGAAGAAAAAATCATGGGGACCATCTGGTCATGCTTCAACATCGACAGCCAAACCGAATAATCATGGAAAAAATTATGCTGTGTTTTTGGTACGAATAGCGAATAGCTCACCGAGCGAAACCATTACTGGAGCTCTTTACCGAACACAATTAGTGAGATTGAGCCAAGCACTCAAGGAAAAATGCTCCCATTACTACTACAGACACGACAAAATTATTCTCCTACATGATAATGCTCGTCCTTATGTTGGGGCGCCGGTCAAAACCTATTTGGCAACACTTAATTGGGAAGTTCCACCCCACCCGCCGTATTCACCAGACATTGGCTCTTCCGATCTGAGCAGCGCTTTACATCATATGAAGGTACCAAAAATTGGGTCGATTCGTGGATAGCGTCTCAAAAGATAAGGAGTCCTTCCGACGTGGTATCCGAATACTTCCAGAAAGATGGGAAAAAGTAGTGGCTAGTGATGGACAATACTTTGAATAAAACGTAATGTACCGTTCTTTTAGAATAAATTCATAATTTTTGATAGAAAACGGTGGAAACTTATTTGTACACCTTTTACTTTACGTTATTTTTGCTTGAAAAGCATTCACTTTTGCGAGAGAGAAAATATTTATAGAAATTTATTGTTAAGCATTGAATTTACATATGAGGGTCGTTCGAAAGGGATTTCGGCTATATAAAGAGCTGATAAAAGTTATGACCAAATGACTACGACATTTGTTAAGCATGATGCATTACATAGAGTGCTCTAAACATTCAGTTACTTGTTTAGTGAGATAGCGTAAAGAAAATAAGTTTTGATATACGAGGGTTGCTATTTATGTATCCGAAATACTAAATAATAACAAATATTTATCACTGAAAATGGTATTATTGTCTTTCAAAATATTCTCCGCGATGATGACACATAGGTTTGAATCAATTTTCATAGTACTTTTTCCATTCCTATTGAGGTATTTCCAAAACATGCATTCACGGATGGGAACAAAAAAAAACATTTGGCGCCAAATTAGAACTGTACGGCGGATGACCCATTAATTCGATATTTTGACTGGTCAAATATTGAGTTGTTCGATCCAATGTATGTGAGAGTTGGTATGCTGAATTCAAACGTGGCCATACAAGCACCGATGATGTTGAACGCTCTGGGTGTCCAAATGAGGTGGTTAAACTAGACAACATCAGAAAAATTCCGTAAAGTAAAGCTGCAGGATATAGCTGATATTATGAAGATAACGATAGGAAGTGTTTACACAATTTTGCCTGAATATTTGGAAATGCGTTAATTGCTATTGAAATGGGTACTGCGTTTGCATACAGCGGACCAAAAACAACGTACTGATGATTCTGAGCAATGTTTGAAGCTGTTTAAGCGAAATAAAAAGGATTTTTTCATGCGGTGTGTGACATGGATCCATCACTACACTCCGCAGTCAAATCGGCAGTCAGCTGAGTGGACATGAGCCGGTAAAAACCGTTCAAAGAGCCAAAAACGCAACCATCGTCAGGAAAGGTTATTGCCTCTATATTTTGGGATGCGCATGGGATTATCTCGAGAAAAGTAAAACCGTAAATAACGAATATTATATCGCGTGATTGGTGAAATCGCGCGATAATATCGCGTGAAAAAGGTTCCAAATGAATAAAAAAATGCTGTTTCATCAAGACAATGATGGTTAAATTGTATCAATTGATCTTCAAATTGTTTCCCCATCGACCGTACTCCCCACATCCCAGTAACTATTTCCTGTTGTCTTACCTCAAAAAAATGCTCGTTGGAAAGAAAGTTCGCTCCAATGAAGAGCCGAAACTGAAGAATATTTTGGTAAAGAGAAAGGTAAAGAGAAATCGTTCTATAAAAAAAAGGTGTAGAGCTGTTAGAAAAGCGTTGAAATGATCGTATTACTCTTTAAGGAGAATATATTGATGAATAAAGTAAAAATTTGTAAAAAAACAGTGTGTTTTATTTGTCGGATTGAAGAGTTATTGACCGATGTGTTAAGAACGTCAAAAACGTAAAAACTTTTGTTACGCCGTAGTGGATAAATTATTTTTCGAAATGCACTCGAAAAACTGATCGAAATTATTTTCAAATCAATAATGAAAGTTTCGTACCCGGAGAAAATTTCTACTCTACAGAAAATAATCTTAGACGCAACTTATATATTATTCATTGAAAATAATTATTCACCACAATGTGTCTCTATGAATCAAAGTGACCAAACGTTGAACCGTGGAAATTGTTTTGAAAAGGTCTAATCTTAGGTCATGCTCTGATATGTTTTTGTTAAGCTACAAGCTCGTAACCGCCTGCATCATGAGTGCATTGACTCGATGTATGTTTTTCTATTTATTTTCTAGGAAACACCCATTATTGTTAACGTTCTCTTTTTTGTTCGACACATGAAAATAACTTACATTGTGGGCGCGAGCACTGAATCCAGACTTGTGAACAAAAAATACCTTTTTGTTCTCGTTGGTGTTAGTTCTTCAAGTATAAATATTAATAGACGTTCCTTATAAGGTTTGTGTCGGTTGTTCTAGTGTGCAGAATACTCAAATTAAAAAGTATCGAGACAGGAATAATTCAAAACCGCTATAAGTGAATATGTTTCAGTGTAATACATCCTTTGTCTAATAAGATATTAAATTATTATTTTATGAAGGTTAAACTCATTTGTGTCTGATAGATAAAAAAAATCGACAAAGTACAAATAGAAGACGTCATTCAATTAATACGTAATATATATATATATATATATATATATATATATATATATATATATATATATATATATATATATATATATATATACTATGTCAAAAAAAGTACCGAGATCATTTGAAAATCCGTTCAAACCACTTCGGGGCACCCGTTTTCAGTCAATAGAAGACATAAAAGAGAATTCGCGGCGAGAACTGACGTCGATTCCGGAAAATGCCTTTAAAAAATGTTTTGACAATTGGATTATTCGTTGGCATAAGTATATTATTTCCGAAGGGGCCTACTTTGAAAGCGATACAATAAATTTGGATAAATAATAAACATTTTATGTTTTATTGACCAATTCCCGGTACTTTTTGACAGAATGTAATAGGAACGGACTGTTAGACCTGATCAAACTTATTGAAAAAATATGCAAAGACAGAAAGGTAATTGCAAGAATAATAGACAGAATTATAGCCCTTCTTTATTTAACATGATCATCGACAAAATTATAAAGAAATCAAAAACAAAAAATCACCCTATATATCCCTTTAAAAAAGGGATATATAGGGTGATTTTTTTAATGCGTCCGAACCCTAAATTCAAATACAAAAACAACCAAATTTTCTGCCTTGAAACTACTAATTTTATTAAAATAATATTCAATGGCATTAAAGTTTGAAAACAATTCTCGACAAATGTCCGCTACGGCTACTCCTGACAAAGTGCATTCTGTCAATCCAATTTCTGACCACATTTTCAAGCAATTGGGGTCTTATGGCAGCGATTGCCCAAGTTATGGAGGCTTCCAAGGCGTCAATAGTTATTGGTTTACCGGCACAGACCAAATATTTATCATAACTCCAAAGAAAATAATCTGAAGGCGTTAAATCACATGACCTTGGTGGCCAATAAGTCCGTTTCTCGAATTGTTCTCTCAATAAATCGATGGTTGCGTTGGCTGTATAATATATGGAGCCGTCCAGATGGCATCATATCTCCTTCAGATCAATACCATTCAAATTCGGAATTAAATAATTATTGATCATCTCTATGTAACGATCCCGATTAACAAATCGATAAATTTGGATCCATCAACACAACAGTTGTTTTTGTTTTAGTATTGAGCAGCGTGAAAAGCGATTATGTGTACCATAAAATTCATAAAGTGCTCTATAAGTTTGGTGAACAGAATACTAATTATGATAATACATTTCAACAATTTGCAAGCGTTGCTGTGATGTTGAACGTTACATGGTCAGATATGATGACATTTACTTTTTTTCTTTATTTGGGTTTTTCCCCGGAAAACCACCGAATGAAGTTTCATCTTACAGGCCAATCTCCTTGCTACCTGTTATTTCAAAACTGTTTGAAAAAATATTCCTTAAAAGATTAAAGCCAATCATTAAAGATAAAAACATAATTCCAGACCATCAGTTTGGATTTAGAGAAAGCCACTCAACTATAGACCAGGTCCATAGGATAACAAATATAATTGAAAAGTCACTGGAAGAAAAAAAAAATTGTTCACCGTATTTCTCGATGTGGCCCAAGCCTTCGATAAAGTGTGGCATGAGGGCCTCAACTACAAATTAAACAAGCTTTTGCCTAAACAGTTTGCGCAATTATTAAAGTCTTATATCTCAGATAGATATTTCAGAGTTAAACAGGAAGATGCATACTCTGAACTAAAAAATATTAAAGCAGGAGTACCGCAAGGTAGTGTATTGGGACCAGTCCTTTACCTATTATATACCAGTGATATTCCTGAATTAGACCCAGACACGATAGCAACATTTGCTGACGATACTGCTATTATTGCTGTAGGCGTAGACCACGAAGAAGCGGCAATAAACCTGCAAACCTCAGTTAATAAAATTAACAACTGGACTAAGCAATGGCGAATCAAATTAAATGAGTCTAAATCCGCCCATATTAATTTCACGAACAAAAAAAATCAACATATCCCCGTTAGTATAAATAATATCCAAGTACCATATGCTAATACAGCAAAATATTTGGGTATAACATTAGATGCCAAGCTACGCTGGAGGGCTCATGTCAAAAAGAAAAAAGAAGAACTTGACATCAAATTTAGAAAAATGTATTGGCTGCTTGGACGAAATTCCCCTCTATCAGTCTACAACAAAGTACTCTTGTACAAACAAATTCTAAAGCCCGTATGGACATATGGCATCCAGCTGTGGGGTTGTGCCAAAAAGAACAACTTGGAAATAATCCAGCGATTCCAAAACAAAGTACTAAGGAACATTGCAAATGCCCCTTGGTATTTCAGAAACAGTGACCTCCATAGGGACTTGGAAATGGACACCGTTACCCAGACCATTAGCAGATTTGCCCAGAGTCACGAGCAGCGACTTCTTCAGCACGTCAATGTCGAGGCCATCCAGCTCCTTGATAATGCAAGTCAAATCAGAAGACTTAAGAGGACCAAACCCTTTGAGTTGGTTTGAACGTTTGTGTTAGTGAAAAAGCACAGCATAGTGCTGGTGTATACGTTAATATTGGTGTAATTAAGTTATTGGATTTAATTTAAGGGATACTAGTGAGTAAGTTCTTAAAATCATCTTTTCTTTTGTAGTAACTTAGGTTTGTACAACATTACTCATTGATCAACTTTGGTCAGATTGTAATTTTGGAAAACTTCCTCAGGGATGTTTTATAAATAAAAAAAAAAAATTTGGGTTTTTCGCAACTGTCTAAAACTCAAAAAATATCAAAAATACCTGTTCTTATGTAAAGAAAGAGAATTACTGGGAAAAAACAAAAAACCAAACGGAGACAAATTTCTCAGTGATTCTTTTTTGCAATAAATTTGCCTAACGAACAAAATTTTAAAGATATAAAAATGTTATAAAAAATTTTACAAACGTTTAACGTTAACATTTCGGAGGGTCCTCTCCCCCCGTTTTCAAAACTAAACTAAAAAATAAATTATACTAATTTGTTATATATAAAGTAGCGAGTGAAAGTAAATATATTTTTTTGTGTATGTCAACGATACTTACATTGACAACAATAGGATTTCATGATAGTGACATACTACCAAAATATATATATATATATATATATATATATATATATATATATATATATATATATATATATATATATATATATATATATATATATATATATATAGGTAATGTTTACTGTGTGATTGTTTATTGTACTGATTGTGTATTCAAATATTTAAATGTGTTTAATCGTATTCTTTAGAATCATATTGAATTTAAATCTACCGAAGTCATAGCAATATAGTTATTTTTATTTAAATTAATTATAGCTGTTTTTTTAATCTTCTGTATTTTGTTACTGATTCTTTTAAAACCGTTTTGGAATTATTCCATTTGATTTTATGACTCGATTTTCCCATGCGTGTTGACAAATTCTAGATATATTAAAATCGCCCTTTCTAAGAAGGTTTTTATTCTCTTTATTCTAACATCTAACGGTCTAGATGTCTCACCTATATAGAATTTGCCACATTCGCAGGGAATTTTATAAACCACATTTTTCGTATTTTGTTGTATACTGTTTGGTTTAGTCTTTGTTAATAGAGATCTAAGAGATTTTTTTGTTTTAAATGTCGTTCTTATGTTGTATTTATTTCCTACTCTTTTAATTGTGTCAGAAATACCGCGGATATAAGGAATTATGAGGTTAATTGTTTGAGAGTTATTATTATTGTTATTAATAACTTATCTGTTTTGTCTAGTATCAAAATTTTTAAACGATTTATCTATAATTTTTTTTGGGTAATTGTTTTTTTATTAAAATGTCTTTTACTATCACTGTCGGTACAAACAAGTTTTGCTCTGTCATATAAACTTTTAATTATTCCTATTTTGACCGATTTTGAATGATTTGAAAAGAAATTGAGATACCTATCTGAGTTTGTGGGTTTTCTGTAAACTGTAGTTTTTAATGTGTTGTTTTGTTTTAATATTAAAGTGTTGAGGAATGGCAGTTTATTCTCCCTCTCCATCTCTAAAGTAAACTTAATTGTAGGCTCTCGAGAATTTATATCTTGTAAAAAAATATTTAGATCGTCAATGCTGCTATGTTGCCATATAGCAAAATATCATCAACATATCTAAGCCATATTAATGGATGTTTAAGAGATTTATTTAATATGTCATTCTCGAGTTCCTCCATAAAGATATTACTCCTCAAAGGAGAAAGAGAAGAACCCATTGCCATTCCGAAATTTTGTTGATAATAATCATTTTCTAATTGAAAATATGTTTAGTTTAGTGCGGTCTTTTAATGATGTGTCATGTTCTAATCTCTTTCTAACTATTAAAAGCGATTTATCAACTGGTATATTAGTACATTATATTTAGATATGATGACATTTGCCTTGATGATTTGGCAGCGACCCCTATTGGAAGTTTGGACGCACTAAATAAATCACCTTTTTGAATGAGTAATCTTCACTGAACAAAACCAAAAAAGATCAATAGAGCAAGTAATGGAAGTCGAATAATTAGGCATTAAGATGTCAAGTGATCCTAAAATAGAGGGGAGAGTAAAACACCAGGTCAATAAAGTAAATAGAATAGTGGGGTGTCTTAATGATATAATATTCTGAAATAAAATTTTCGATGTAAAAACAAGGACAATGATATATAAAAATGTAATACGATCAGTAATAAATGACGTACGCATAACACAAAGAATGTTGGAATTGGCGGAAATAAAAATATTAAGAAGACTAACAAACAAAACACTGAGAGTTGAAGAAAGGAGTATAGACATAAGGCGAAAATTTCGAAAGCATTAACCAGTGTATAAAAGGAATAAAAATTGAATGGGATCAACATATTGGAAGGAGGACTTTAGGAGGTCCAAGAAAAATATGGAGCGATGCCTTATATAAAGGGTCTTCCAAATTGAGCGGTTTTTAAATTTTTTGAATAAAACACAGATGGCGTTGTGAATTTGCCTAGTCTCATTTTAGAAGTGTAATGTGTGATATTTATAAAAATGGAGTCGTGTACAATACAACAACGCGTTAAATTGTTGAATTATTTTATGAAAATGGGCAGTCCAGTCCAGTAAACATGGTTTTAGAAAAATATGTGATATTTACGGTTTGCACAATCCTCCATCTGAAAGCACTATCAAACGAATTGTTCAAAAATTTCCAGAAACTGGTTCGGCGGAAGATAAAATAAGAGCAATATTTAGTGGTCCTTCATAAGAGTATATTGATTTGGTGCGTGAAAGTGTTGCTGAAGACAGACATTTCCATTATCGACGTTCATAACAATTTGGACTTAGTGAATTCACAAAATAGCGTATTTTTCGAAAGTATCAAAACATCGGGTCATTTGATGATGTATTGCCGCAAGTATAATTTTAAATATTTTTGATGGCAGATAAAATTATCTTATTTAATTGGGTTTTTAAACAATTTTTTTTGTCATAAATGGAAAGATCATATATAAGTTTAATAACAAAACTATTTTTATTTTTGTCCTTATAATTAAAAAGTTATGTCAAATTAAAAATACATGTTTAAACCTAGTACCAATAACGCGCCACAATTTCCGAAAAAAAAACCCGAACGTATGTGACCTCACAATAGTAACGACGGCCAATATCGCCAATATCGGGTCGGCTCGGAACAATTCGGAAATTACACCGAAATTGTCTTTCGCACTCTTTCCGAAAAGAATCGGAGTCTCGGGCAAATAAAGCAATTTATCGATCTGTTATCGTTCTATAGGTTTAACCGATATCTTTGACTGCCTTTGTTGATTTGCTAGCGATTTGAAAATATACTTGCTTTTAATTGTTATTTTGACTTTCGGTGCTGTTTTTTACGTTATACTTACATATTTTTACGTAAGATATAGAGGTTCAAAGGTAAGTTCAGAATGGTATATTGAAATTAGATTAGGGTTGCTTTTGTTTTTTGCATTCGTTTTTATAACTTTTATTTATATTATTTAATTCATGTAGGGAAAACAAATTAACGTGCCATATTTATAAGAAGGAATATTCTTGCGTGTTCGCAAATAATCTACATGTAGCAATACAACTGAAGGTAGTAACAATGGGAAAGCCCTACAGGATCGCCTATTTTGTAGGATACGAATAATAATATTCAAGAAAGCGCGAATAGACAAGATTAAAATTCGACTACCAATTTGGAAGGTAATCGTAAATGAAAAGTTTTATATTTATGACAGTTTTATAGGATAATCTAATTTGTAGATGGTCGAAGAGTACAGAAATTTGTGTGATCAGCTGGATGAACATCAACTAATTAAATTAAGGACTGGCAAAGCAGTTTTCCATCGAATCAAAACAAACATCTGAAGGAGTAAAAAAAAGAGAACAGTTAAAATATTTAGTGTTTTTTTTAAATTTCGGTACATTTCATATGTTGATTGAACATATTCATTTGATAGGGTATGTTTAAACATAGGTTAGAAATATATTATAGGCATTGAAGACTGATGGTAGGCTGACAGTGGTTCCAGGATATATTGTGGTACATAGAGGTTTTCTAGTGGGTAGACCTTAACAGAAGAGTCACACAATTCGATTATAAAAGTTTCCACTCGAAAAAAAATGGTTTAGGTGCCTTCTCTTATTTGGGAAAACTCTGGCTGTTAGTTAGCAGTCAGATTTGTTTATATTTGCAATTATTATTAAATCAAGAGTCTAATGTGGTGGTTTGTAATATGTGTAATGTATCATTTTAAAAATACTGAAAACTGTAATTAAATCAATAATGTAGTATGGGTGGATTTTTTTGAAAATATTGTTAACAGAGATTAGTGTGGTGATTTGAAGAATTGGTGTGGTTTTAAAAGTATTGCAAACTTCAATGAAAGTAATCAAACCATTATGCAATCAAACAAATATTTATATAATTTTTTGCAGTGATTGTTTTTATTCTGAATTGAGTATTAATGTAAGTAATGTCCGAATGATTTTGAAAACGGGAGAAGAATACTTCCCGAAACGTAAACGTTAAAAGTTTTTATATGTTTTAGAACATTTTTATATTTGTAAAATTTTGTTCTTTCGAAAAATTTATTCCAAAAAAGAATAACTGAGAAATTTGTCTCCGTTTGGTTTTTCGTTTTTATCCACTGATTGTTTATTTACATAAAAACAGATATTTTTTGCGTTTTAGATCGTGGCGAAAAACCCAAATAATGAGGACTACTTAAGAGAATAGTGATGACTACTTAAATATGACTCATATACAACAAGGGAAATATTTGGAAACAACGCCAACCGATATATCGAGAATATCGCAATTTCAACTGGTTAGTAAGGCCTAACTAGGGTCCAGATTTAAACATCATCGAAAATGTTCGGGCACAGTGAGCCAGAGAAGTGTACAAAGGTTTGAGAAAACGTCAAACTCGAGAGGAAAAAAAGACATCAAGTGCCTTTATGAAGCTCTTCTCAATCGAATGCAATTTTAGAGAAAGCAGGGGGTTTACAGGCTTTAATTTGTAATTGTGCATCTTTTCGGTAAAGTTATTCGGGAAAAATCAAAACTGTCCTTTCTTTTTGGTGCACCTTGAAAGCATTACTTGCAAAACTCCTCATCGATATCAATTCATCAGTTACATTTATTTTTCGTCAGAAAACCGAGTTACTAAATACAAGAAGACATGAATAATATGGAACAAAAATTTAAAAAATCGTAAAAAAACAGGGGTGTTCTATTTTTTTTGTCCCTGACCTTATCTTCATCAGTGTAAAGTTTTTTAACACAAAATTAAGAAAAAAGCAGGAGTTCGAAAAAAAAACAAAACGTTAATGACTGATGCAATGAACGTCTGCCTTTCAATGTCACGATTCTTTCATATGTTCCTAAAGCGAAAACATGCTGAATAATCCGATACTGTTAAATCCCACGATATCCTCATACCAACAGGCATTTTCTCTTTCAATAACGAAAGCTATCGATTTTCCAACATACATCGCTATCGGGTTTAATCAGTTTCAGCAATAATAAATTTTATAACATTGTTAAATTTTCATGTACGTGATTTCACGCATTAAGAAACTAGTTAGAAATTAGTGAAAGCAAGCGGTGACCTTGAAATGCAAATTTTACACACATGCACGGGCAAAGTCGAGCGATTCGTAAATTTACACAAACATTAATATTTATAGCAAACATAAAATTAGAAACTGAGAAGGAATTTTGTTGAAATATTCTACATTTTACCCCATATCCATCAGGCAAATTACACAGGTCGACGTGATTTTTGTAACATTGATGAGAATGCTTTTTTTGCGTTTCATTTAGACATTTATTAAAACACCTTTTCGGAGAAATAGTCTAGCACGTCTGATTTTGAAGTAAAATATGTTTCAAGATATATCGTTGACCGATTGGCTGCAATAAACTCTTAACAACCGCTGCCATAACGAAACCAGGCAAAGTTGCAAGAAACGTAAACAGGGCTGGGTTTAATAAAAAATTATGTAAAAAGGTAAAATTAATTTTATGCCTGGTTTTGTAGTTACGAAATATTTTGGTTTAGTTCGCATTTTTTTCTTAAACAGTGCAGTTCTATAATTTCGATGGTATTTTTTGTTATTCCAAACGTGCTAAAAATGTGGCGTTCTTGGCAAGATAATGATCATTGGGCCTCCGGTAGTGCTACTTTTAAAAGAAAACATTTATTTAACAACCGCTGCCGTAACGAAACCGGCAAAGTTGCAAGATACGTAAACAGGGCTGGGTTTAATAAAAAAAATCATGTAAAAAGATAAAATTAATTTTATGCCTGGTTTTGTAGTTACGAAATATTTTGGTTTAGTTGGCATTTTTTTCTTAAACAGTGCAGTTCTATAATTTCGATCGTATTTTTTGTTATTCCAAACGTGCTAAAAATGCGGCGTTCTTGGCAAGATAATGATCATTGGGCCTCCGGTAGTGCTTCTTTTAAAAGAAAACATTTATTTAACAACCGCTGCCGTAACGAAACCCGGCAAAGTTGCAAGAAACGTAAACAGGGCTGGGTTTAATAAAAAAATCATGTAAAAAGATAAAATTAATTTTATGCCTGGTTTTGTAGTTTCGAAATATTTTGGTTTAGTCGGTATTTTTTTCTTAAACAGTCCAATGTCCAATGTGTCTAAAGAAAGCGTAATTGTAATGGACAATGCTAGTTATTATAACCTAAAAAATAAAGTTCCTAATACTGCCGATATGGGACATATGTTTTTACGCCTTCGTATTACTAGATTTCTCCGACTCTAAGTGCAAGTGCTGCAATATTAATTAGGAGGGTTGTAGACAGTATTTCCAAAGAAAGTTGGATAAATTCAATTACCCATGTTATTAAAATAGAAGAATCCTATGTATCATTTACTAATAATATAAAACCACTTATTATTAATGTAGATCAAAGTGACAGTGAGGGTGAAACCGAATGAAATGTATAATTAAATTTAAATTATTGATGGATTTGTCCGTTACTTTGTGATAGTTCATTTTTTAAAAAGGAATAAAACAATTTTCTACTATGTTATATATCACTTTTATTTTTAAACAAAATTTGTGTGTAACGAACGTTTACGTTTGTGAACGTTTTACGTAAAACGAACGTTTACGTTTGTGAACGTTTTACGAAGCTATAGTCACACAAATTTTGTTTAAAAATAAAAGTGATAGACAACAAAGTAAAAAATTGTTTTATTCCTGTTTAATTAAATTTAAGTTATAATTTTTATTGCACTAATAGATAAATTTATTTAGTTATTTATTTTTATTATACTATCAAATTCAAAATACACAAACCAATAAACAAAAAAATAAAAATGTTTTAGTCATACATAATAATAATAGTAATAATTTAATCATAATTCAACAATATTTTATTTTTCCCAAAATTATTCAGAAGTTAAATCACTCGGGTTCTGGCGCCTTTTAAGAAACTAAGAATATTTTTATTAAGATTTATTAGGGCAATTAACAATTTGCCGAACGGCAACGGAATATCTTGAAACGGGCTATAGCTGCTTCTCCTTTATATTATGGGATAATTGAAATTATTTATACCTGACTTTGGACTGGGCAATGTAGGAATTATTACAAGACCGTAGAAGGGGAGTATTCTACGAACCTTTATGCGCAGTTTTATTGTTTTCGATAGTTTGTTTCTGTATAGTACAGTCAAGTGTTTAAGTCCATTTTATATAAAATGACATGTTGTAGTCGTCGATTTTGCAAAAATCCAGCGGATAAGTTTTGTTATATATGCGAAGGATTTATTTTAAAGTCACAAGCTAGATCTATATGCGAGGAAGCCAAAAAAAAGCCTATTTTTTATATTTTAATCGCAAGAAAAATTTAATGCCGTTTGCTGTTCCTGTGGGTGGAAAGAACCTACTGACCATGTAAGTGATTGGTACTTTAACTGGTGCAGAACTAAAAGAAGGCATAATTATTGGATCTCAAATAAGGAAACTTCTATGTGATTCTCGTTTTCAAGAAAAATTATAATAAAAGGAATATTTGATGAAAAGGAAGTATTTTGTAAGTGCAGTGAAAGGATTTCTGGACAACAAGAAAGGTGAAAACTATAAAAACCTCATAGATAGAACAAGAGAGGTTTCACATTTTTTTGGCATTTTTAATTTCTAATATAGATTTAACACGTTTTACATGTTGTTATTAAATACATATTAAATCGTAAAAACCACCGACCCCGTGTAACAAAAAAAAAACTGTACGTGTAACAGTAATTAGCTTGTTATTTTCGGATTTAAGACTACAAATTTCAAAATACTCAATGTTATCTCAAAAAAAAAAAATGTTGACTTGTGTTATATTTTCGTGTCAAGATGGCAACTAGTGAAGTATCGTGTTTAATAGCTAACAAATGCAGGTATCAAAAAAATGATAATGGTATTACTATTACCAACTACAAGCATAGATATGACAATATTTTATAGTTGTACCAGTGGCGGCTCGTGGGTTTTTACAGTGGGAGGGCGTAGAAACACTATACAGGAGGAGAACCAAGAAAATGAGTTAAGGAAAGAAACTGAACGGAAATAAAATATGGTGTTTTGCCCTGAAAAATTGTTTACTGCGATAAATGCTGGAGGGGCCACGCCCCCAGGCCCTTCCTCACGAGCCACCACTGAATTATATGATATCTGGTTAGCTACTACGGGACTCGTTAATACCTCAACAAATATAATCAAGGGACTCATGGCCCTTTAACAACACACTATTGCTAAATGAAACCAGAGGAAATTATACTTCTAAAGGACGAAATAAAGATTGGGTCAAATATCACGCTACAATTTTGTTTTGGTGTCATTTTTTTTCGTAATATTCGGGACAGTTTGGGTTTGGTTGTTGTATAGTGCAGACGTGTAAACACGTAAAAAGAACGCAGTAAACTTATAATTTGCATTAAAAAAGTCAAGTATAGCAACGTGAATTTAGACAAAAATATTCTAATCGTTCGGCGCCTCATAGAAAGACAAATTATCGTTTATTCAACATTTTACTATTCAGCGGTTGGGAATAGGCTCGGTATCGACATACAAAAATATTGCGAAGCGACGAAAAAATGCAAAATGTGGAGAAATCTCCAGAAACGCCGATTCGACGACGTAGTGGCCACTTGGGATATGATTCAAATTATTCAAGACCTGTTACCTATAGATAATAATAAATAAGCGATTAGAATACTGTAGTACCATCAGATCTCCAAATTTGACGATTTGGGATTATTTTTACCGGTGATTTTTGAAGGAAAATGTTTATATAAATAAGCCCCAAACCATAGAGTAACCAAGGATAACATCCGTGCTGAAATCTCTGCATTACGAAGGTTGTTATTTTTATATTCGGAATAATAAAAAAAAAACAAATATTTATCATTGAAAATGATTTGATGGTTTTTCAAAACATTCTCTGCGGTGATCAATACACTTTTGCATACGTTTGAACCAATTTTCATACCACTTTTTCCATTCCTATTGAGATATCTCCAAAACATGTATTTTGAACGCATCAACCGTTTCTTCTGGCGTCGATAATCGTTGAAGTTTCTTCTTCAAGGACGGAAACAAAAATAAATCATTGGATGACTCATCAATTCGATGTTTTGACCAGTCAAATGTTGAGTTATTCGATCCGATGTGTGAGAGGTAGCGTGGTCCTGATGAAGAATGATCCTACGTCGATGGTTGTTTTTTTTTCTATTTTTTCAAAGACTTCTGGCAAACAAATGGTTGTGTGTCATTCAAAATTGGCCGTTCTACGATTCTACATATCCATTTATCTCAAAAAAACAGGCGGCCATTTGCATCGAAGTACTTCTTGCGGGAACAATTTTTGTTAGGTTTGGCTCATTTTGAAAGGCCAATATAGTCGACTATTGTTAAATTTCGGGCTCATACGCATAGACCCAAGATTCGTCAGCTGTATAGATGTCATACACGACTTTTGACGCACTACGATTTTATTTTTGAGTATTTCTTTGCACTAATTCACACGAGCCTTTTTTGAGAGATTATTAAATTATACGGAATCCAATCCGATTTTGGACGACCTTCTTTAAATTCGCCCGTGAACGAACAACGGCCACGATTGAATTCACTAAACCAGTGATATACAATGGTTTTAGATGGTGCCTTATCGCCAAAAGTCGAAGTAAGTTGATCGATGCTCTGTTGTTGAGATAATCCACGTCGAAAGACATAGTAAATCATGGCACTAAAATTCTCACAAGTCAATTCCATTTTTTGAGATAAAATTTTCCAGTCACTAAACAACACAAATAGCGTCCATATGGCAAAACGTTCTGAATACGTATACATTCAACAATTTTAAACTTTACGATGTATATGTCAGATGGCGCCTAGCAATACCATTGTTGCCAATTCCGGATACATAAATAGCATCCCTCGTAACACCAGATATATTGACAAAAGTTATGGAAAATGTGTTAAAAAGGCAAAAGAAAAAAAAAGAAAAGAATATAATCCAGTTAATTCTTCTCCTGGAACAAGCAGACCTTGTGCGAAGACCAAAACAACAGATTTACCCGAAGGAAATAAAATGGTTCGAAGTTCGAAATACCTTGTACAATATGTACAAAGAAAGTAAGTCATTTAAATATAATGAATACATATTAATTGTTTGCCAGTTGTACCACATATGCATTTTAATTTTTTACACTTGCAAACGTTTTGGCTCTACAATTTATTAGAAAACTGTAAAATCTTGAGCTGACACCTCTTACTTATATCTAGCACACATATTTGGCATATGCTGCTATTTCTGGTAAATAATAAAATATTTAGGTATTAGCAATCATTATTATAGTACCAGAAATTACTAACTTTTACCAAAACATTCCATTACCAAAAATAAATCAGTTTGAGGTCTACTTGTATATACAGTGTACATACAAGTGTGTCAACTTAAACTAGAATATGATATAGTAATTTTCAAAAAACAGTTTCATAAACTAAAATTTGCAGGGAAGCATGTAACCATCAAAGCCTTAATATGGAGTTAAGAAGAAAGGAAATTGTCAGTATGGGTCGTACATCACTCAATACTCTCATGAAGTAGCTGGGCTTTAAGTACAAACGGGATGCCAATAGGAGAGCATTAATAGAAAAAAACAATATTTCTGCCTTAAGATCTTGCTTTCTTCTCCAGAATGAGACCTGGATTTATTCAAAAGGCAAGAAAATAGTGTTAAAAGTGTCGATAAGCCAGAAGGATATGATGGGAAACGTTTTATAGTCATTCATGGCGGCTCTTTGAAAGGATTTGTTCAGGGTGCCAGTTTAGTGTTCATCTCAAAATCTTTTACGTCCGATTACCATGGTAAAATGAACAACAGCATCTTTCAAAAATGGATGACGACACAGCTAATCCCAAATTTAGAAGAGCCATCCTTAATAGTAATGGATAATGCACCGTACCATAGTGTACTTCAAGAAAAACAGCCCTGCAGTTCATCAACAAAGGCTGAAATAACTGTTCGGTTAAATGCCAATAATATTAAATGTGATGAAAAACCCACAAAACCAGAATTACTGCAAGTGGCTAAACGGAACAGAAAAGATCATCAGACGTCAGAGATCATCAGAACGAACTATCATCAGAATACTTCTAAAATAAAAATTACTTTTATAAAAAAAAATACAAACTTACATTTAAAAACCTACCAATATCAATTAAACAATTAATTTTTTGAATTTTTTAACTAATATGTGTCAATTTTTTATAAAACTTTTAAATGACATATTTGACTTTTGCCATATTTAACAATTCTTCCACCTTTTTTGTTTTTTATTATAACCTAATTGTTTTGATTTTTTTATGTGGAATGATATTAGATGCAAAAATAAAAAATTATGAAAATTTATTATTTAATAATGTTATTATATATACAACTTAAATTATCTGCATCATTTCTAAAATTAATGGTATTATTTGATGATGGTTCGTTGTAGAACCGAAACATAAATAAAACAATAAAAAATTAAAACTTATTTACACTGACCGAAAGTCCCAAAAAATAAAAAAAATAAATAATATATATATATATATATATATATATATATATATATATATATATATATATATATATATATATATATATATATATATATATATATATATATATATAATTGCTGAGTTAGCAAGAGAACATGGCCCTGAAATTTTAAGACTTCCACCCTATCATTGTGATTTTAATGCCATAGAATTAATTTGGGCTAATGCGAATACATACTATAATAAACATATTAATACGGATGGATTAAATGATGAAAAAGTACCAAATATATGGAAAGAAGCATTGGAACAGTGTAATGAAGAAGTGTGGGAAAAGTCTGTAGCACATACAGATAAATTAATTGAAGACTGGTTTATCCGCGAACAACACATCGTCAATGTTGAAGTTGAGCCTATAACAATCAACGCAAATGAAAGTTCCTCGTCTGAATCTGATGAAGATATATAGCTATGTAGTTGATTAATGAACTTATTAGTATACCTAATTATTTAAATATAGGAAAAATATTTTTATTTATGTCTTATTGTATTTATGTATTAAGTACTCAGTATTTAACACAATGTTTAAACAGCTGTTTTTGTATGTTTTATATAATTATATGAAACATTTGAAATAATATTTGTAATAAATAGACTGTAATGCAATTGTCTAAGGACATGTATATTCCCATACCTTGGTAACGTTTTCATCATATAAAAATTGGTCTCGACAATAATGTTTATACAGTAAATAAAATGATGATTTTGACCAATAACAAATTAATTCATTCATTCAACTTCCCTAAATTTTCGTGATAACTTGTTTTAAAGTTGTCCGTACAATTTTAACCTACAAAATACTTCGATCGATGTGTAACATAAAACATTACAATTTTATGACAAACATTCGAAATTTTATGTTAAAATATCGATTTATAACACGACGTTTTATAATTTCATGTTATAAATATATAGAAATAAATGTGTCATGGATTTAAATCATAAACATAAATGTCCGTCTTTCGAGGTACCAACCATGTCCGTTATGAAAGTTAGCACTAATTTGACTAATAATTTTTGATTTGATTTATATGGATAAACATTGATGACGCATGGGTAATCTTTGGACGGTTCAACTGTAGATAGCAATGGTTCACAACTGATTGAGATAAGTTTCAAAAATTAAATTCACACAAAATATATTATAGATATACGAAATAAGTATATTATAGAAAAAAAAATCTTGTTTCTTTTAAAAATTATAAATAATTGTAATGGTAGCGTGACACTTGCCCCACCCGTTACTAATAGAAATGGTAAATGTTTACATACCTATCGAGGAGCAGATCTCGTTCTTGTCTGAGTTGCCTAATGTCATCGGCGGATGAGTGAAAAAGAGCCCTTTGAAAATTGCCATTTTCTCCGAATGGTGTTTGGTCTCTCAGCGTACCTTGCAGCGCTTCGACTTCGTCTTTTAACCGAGTACCCTTTCTATGAATTATATCTAGCAAATTCCACAGCTCGTCTTCAGTATCGTCAGTCTCACTAGTGCCTGAAAATAAAATTTTATATTATATACAATGGTATATGAGGGTGTAGAGGGAACTTGTATAAGGTCATTTACCAAGGGTTTAAAAAAATAATTTAATGACATTTTTCTTTACTTATGTTCTTCAACTTAAAATACAAAAAAAAAACATTTTTTACAGAAGACCCATTTTCGGACTACAGATGAACATACTAGGATATAATAAAACTATATGCGTTTTTTCCTTTGTTTATAAATTCAGGATTATACTTTACTATCCCGATATATATTCCCATTTCAATGTTTGGCTCCGACAAATAAACATTCCTTCTTTAGTATGAAAGTAACAAACCATAGAGGATTTAACAACGACATGTACAACGCCTCAAAAACAGCATTCCAAGAGTTTACTGGAAAACATATATATATATATATATATATAACTGGCCACACAGAATTGGCCAGTGAAATCCTCGACAACTTAGGTAAGGCCAGAAAGAAATGATGGGAAGAAACAACCGAGAGTATGGACTTCACACATTCAAGCCGACAGGGCTGGTCACTTCTCAGACGCTTAAGAACGGCTGTACCTCCACCATCAAAGACCATTGATATCAACCCAGATCAAGTTGCTGAAAGACTCCAACATATTACAAAGGACGAATCCGTTCATAAGAAATTTGCCAGAGAAATTAAATGGCAAGTACAAATCAACTTCCACCAGTTACCGACAACTTCACGATGGTCTCACCCTTTAACGATAGAGGAACTCCAAATTGCTCTAAACAGAATGAAATTACGCAAAATACCCGGCTATGATAACGTATTCCCTGAATTCCTAGAACATCTCGGTGATAAAGCAAAAATTTGGGTTGTCAATTCTACACCAATATCTGAATAAAGGCGAAAATCTGAATTCATTTGAAAGGGCGAAAGTGACAGCAATACTAAAATCTGGAAAGCCTTCCAACAACCCGGCTAGCTAACGCCCCATAGCACTTTTAAGAATGTGCTATAAACTCCTTGAGCGACTAATTTACAATAGGATCTCCCCAGTAGTGGGCAGTAAACTGATACTACAATAGGCTGGTTTTAGAACAGGACGAAACTGTAGCGATCAAGTGTTAGCTCTGACGAAGCACATAGAATCAGGATTTCAAAGAGGCTTAAAAACAGCTACGGCCTTCATAGACCTTAAATCAGCCTATAACACCGTATGGAAGAAAAGGCTTGTCTTCAAACTACAAGAAATGATCCAATACGCAAAAATATGCCGCCTGATTCAAAACATGATAAGCAACCGGAGGATCACAGTCCACCTAAACGATAAGAAAAGCTGTGGAAAGAATGTTAAAGACGGACTACCTCAGGGCTCAGTGTTAGCACCCTTACTTTTCAACATATATACTAATGCCATTCCAAACAACGTATTCCGTCAATTCATATATGCAGATGATATGGCCCTGAGTATACAACATAAGGATCTTGACACCTGTAGCAAAGACCTCACAACTGATCTAGCCATCCTCGAGTCATACTATAGGAAGTGGCGACTAATACCTAATCATTCCAAATCAGAGGTATGTGCTTTCCATTTCTCGACAAGACAAGCATATGCTGAGCTGGACGTGGTTTTCGGGGGGAAAAGGCTTAGGCACCATCCCATTCCGACTTATCTTGGCGTCATCCTAGGCAGATCCCTCACTTACAGGCAGCATATCTCCGGGGTGGCACAGAAAGTTAAGATCCGGAACAACATTATTGACAACTTGGCAGGATCATCCCGGGGAGCGAATGGTCAGACACTCCGATCATCTGCGCTAGAACTCGATTACTCCTCAGCAGAGTACTGTGCCCCTGCTTGGTACAAAAGTAAACATACTTATAAACTGGATGTCCAGTTAAATGACACTACGAAAACTATATCTGGTACAGTGAAATCAACACCCATCGACTGGCTCCCACTTTTGTGTAATATTGCTCCTTCGGAACTGCGCAGGTTGAAGGCAGAGAAAGAACAATGGGACAGAATATTCGATGCAAATATGTCAGAATTGCCCATACTCAAGGACCTGAACAACATGCCACTGTATAAATTGAAATCGTGTCATCCAATCTGGATGACAGACACTTGAAAGACCAAGAATGCCGACCTTATCAATGCTGGGTTTGAACCTCCCGAGAAGCACCTGGAGTCGATTGAATAGGTTTAGAACCGGACATGACAGTATGTATATATATATATATATATATATATATATATATATATATATATATATATATATATATATATATATATATATATATATATAGTATTAAAGTGATTCCAGTGCAAAATAATCGGTCAAGAGTTTTCAACAAAAACTTTAAAGGTGTTGTATCAATCCGTCCTGTTCAGTTTTGGCTTAAAAAGTTTTGGGAGGCGACGTTTTAAAAGCTGTGGCTGCAGATTCTAGAACACACTTTCAGGGGAACTAGGAATATCACAATTCCATTAACCGGCATTTGAAAGGCACAGGAATGGTGCCAAAGTTTGAATAGTTTTGTTCCTAAGTTGAAAAACCATCAATGCAAAATAAAAATTTGGAAAAAAATCAGGCTTCATGGGAGGAAATTCCACAACCACAATAAAGTGGTATGATTCATTCGCAAAAAGAATTTTTGATTTAATAGTGCAGGCGCTGGAGGTAGTTCAGTATGGAAAATGTGAGGACCGGCAATTATGCTCAGATTTCTATACCTGAGACCCCAAGCAATGAGAAAACACATCTTGCCATCAGCTGTGGTAAGCATAGCGTGCTCAGCTGTTTAGTGTGTTTCTGCGTTTATCGAGGCAAAAAGTTGTGTTTGTTGGATACGCACAAAATAATTTGATTTTTGTTATTGTTGAGTATCTACTTAAGACGTGTTTTACTGAAAAATGTTAGAAATGTCGCTAGAAGTGATTAATTTGAAAAGAAAAAAGCCAAACGGGCAGTGGTGTTTGTTTTGTAATAAAACAAATGATTTCGTGAAATAAGCGAAGTCAAGTACGCTGCTTAGTATTAAAAAAGCAGCAGATAGAAGAAAAGACAATGGCAGTAAGGCTGTTTAGCTACCTACATAAGTGAGGAGAAAATAAGACGTCGAGAAAATTTGAGTTGAATAAAAAAGAAGAAGAGTCTGCTTCAACTTCCGAAGCAAGTGTGTTAGATTCTCGACATTCTCGTTCGTCATCAAGGGTACCTGCAGCATTGAATAAACCGTTGAAATGCTTAATTTGTGAAAAGTTAATGAGAAACAAAGATAAGCAGCTGTATTTGTGCTCCGAAATTTCAGCCGCGGGACAAATTACTGCACGCAGTAAGGAAGACCACGTTTTAACCCAACTTAGTACTTGTCACACAAACATTGTTACCGTGATTATTTAAGATTGCCGATAAATTCTACGAATCGAACAGGTCGACCTTCAAATCAGATGTCTAAAGAAATACTTAACGACGCATTTGACGAACTAATAAACGAAATAAAAGATCAGTTTTAAGGAGAATATTGGGAGTAGGGTTCACAGTTAATGACAAGTTCTAAAATGAAGTTATTGAGTTCGAAGGGATTCCAGACAGAATGTGCAGGATACGAATTAGAGGTCAGTTCAGAAAGATGCATATAATAAATGCGCATGCACCATCCGAAGAAAAACACCCTGACAATAAAATACAGTTCTATGAAGATTTGGATAGAATCATGGAACAGGTTCCGAAGTTTTATATAAACTATGTGATAGGCGACATAAATGCCAAAGTAAGGAGGGAAGAAGAATACAAGGAGGTAAAAGGGGGTAAAATTATGCACACCGCTAGTAATGACAATGGAAAAAGGGTGATAGAATTTGCCTTCGAGAACAATATTCAAATTGTTAGCACTGCTTTTTATCACAAAAACATCAATAAGGAAACATGAATAGTTTTAAATGGAGAAACAAAGAATCAAATTGACCATGCCCTCATAGAAAAAAAACATGCAAAGAACGTTACCGATGTAAGTAGTTTCAGGGGAGCTGATAGTGATGGCGATCACATATTAGTTATAACAGAAATGAAACAGGAAAGACCACCTAGAAGAAAAGTTACAAAGGGGGAAAGAAGGAAGAGATATGACGTAGCAAAATTAAAGAGTAGGACAATAGCAATGCGTTTCAAGCAGGAAATGAAAGAAAAACTAGGAATTAAACCCAATATAGAACATTTAGAGGAAGAATGGGCATAGATTAAAACAGTTGTGAAGAAAGTAGCAGAAAAAATACTGGGAGAACCTAAAAGAAATCAAACAAATAGGTGATTCGACGAAGATTGTAAACAAATTTTGGAGCAAAGAAACAGAGCACGTCTGAGATTACTGAAAGAAAGGAGTGAAAGCAACAAAGAAATATATGACCGCATACGAACGGAAGCTAAGACAGTATGTAGCAGGAAAATGAAAGAAGTTTTCGAACGTGAATTAAAAGAAATAGAAGAATCATATGCTAATAAGGAGATAAGAAATTTCTATCGGGAAGTTAAAAATAGTAAAGGTACTAGCGCCAGGAGACGTCATTATGTAAAAACTCAAGAAGGATCTCTGATAGGAAATGGATGCAGATGGAAGACTGAAAAGATTTGTCCAATATTTCTCAGAGATGCTAAATGAGACTGAAGAGGAAGGGAACTGGGGAGAACATGAAATGGAAGAAGTAGAAGTTTGTATAAAGCAGTTAAAAAATAACAAAAGTGCTGGAGAAAACAGTATAACAGCAGACATTTTGAAACACGGTGATGATGCATTGGTGGCAAGAACATGGAAGTTAATGAAGAGAATTTGGGAAGAAGAAAATATGCCAAAGAAATGGAATAAAGCGCTGATAATACCCCTTCACAAAAAAGGAGAAGTCGTGACTTATAAAGTGATGGCAAAGATGATTAAAGATCGACTAGAGAAATACCATAACGAACAAGTAGGGGAATACCAAGGAGAGTTCAGGGCAGGAAGATCAACGTCGATCAGATATTCATCACGAAACAGGCAAGAGAATATGGCCTAACAATTAACGAGAAGAAGCCCAAATATATGGTAATAAAAGATCGTACCAGAGGACTCTCCCCTAATTTAGTCATTGATTGTACAAAAAAATTAAAAATATTTATTAGAGAAAGTAGAACAAACTGAATATCTAGGAGTAACACTAACTTGTAAAGAGGATGAAGAGAAAGAAATAGAGAAACGACTAGCGAAAGGAAGCAAAGCTGCAGGAACGTTTTTAAAGATTTTAAGGACAAAGAATATAACAAGAGTAGTAAAAGTAAGAGTGTACCAAATAATATTAAGGCCCACGGTTCCTTCCAAGAAGGAAGAAAGTAAGCTGGAAGTCTGGGAACGTAAAATTTAAGGAAGATTTTTGGAGGAATTAGAGTTCAGAACGAATTTAGAAGAAGAACAAATAGAGAAATAAAAGAATTGTACAAAAAAAACCATACATTGTACAGGTAGTGAGAGCGCGGAGAGCTAGATGGCTGGGGTGCATTCCTGGCGAGAGATGGGTTAAAGGAATTCTGATGAGAGGCGAAGGAGGAAATAGAAGAAGAGGGCGACCGAGGAAGAAATGGCTGGATGAGGTAATGGATGATTTGAGGAAAGTAGGAATCAAAGATTGGACGAATGATGGTTTGGACCGAAAAAGATATAAAAGAAAAGTAAAAGAACTCGAAGTTATAGAGCTGAATATTATTATTATATGCAAATCAATAAATAAATAAATTTTCATATATGGGCATAATCGTTATCTGTAAAACAATATATCCATATAAAGCAATGAACAGTAATTGCAGTGTAAACAATTTAATTTATAACTTCATTTTAAATAATTCTCTTCTGCGATAAAAATAATCCTCAGTCTTGTTCAGATATTTTGTGTTTAAAATAGTGTCGAGATATCCTTTGTTTATACATACAATTCGAGAACGAGAAATCGTAATAGAAAATTTTAAAAAATGTAAAACACAAAGAGAAACAGCGTCTCTTCTCAATAGTTCAGCACATCATAGAACGTTACAAACCCGAAAATTGGCTCATAAATAAGTCCAGAGTAAGTGAACAAAAAGGTTTTACTGGGGCCAGTGAGCGATGAATTTTACGCTAAATTAAAACTAATCCTAAGTTGAGTGCTCCAACGTTGGCAGAATTGGTAGAGATACATTTTAAAACGAAAGTATGTGCTGAAACTATTCGATTCATTTCATGGAAGAGTTGCAAAAAACAGACTTACTTAAAAAAGAAAAATTAGAGTTGATTCCAAGCGTATTTAAAATAAGATATGGACTCTTGAAAAAGCGTAATATTTTCGGATGAATTAAAATTTAACCTATTTGGATTTGACGGCAGATGTTTTTTGTGGACACGCGCCAATGAATAACTCCGGGAAAGAAACCTTCGCCCTACATGAAACATGGATGTGGCTATGTCATGGTTTATGGTTCATCCCCACTTTATTGAGGGCACATTGACACATATGTTTATGGTGATATCCTAAAAGATAATCTAAAGCAAGTACAGTCAAACTGGGAATCATCAATAATTTTGCTTTTATGAAGATAATGCATATGACCCAACCACACTTCATAGTTGACAAATGAATAATGTCTGTACAATAGCTATAATAATATATAAACCCCACCCCAGTCTTCTGATATAAATGTCATTGAAAATTTCTGGAGCATATTAGAAATGGATGTTCCCGTCGTTTTCCTATAGATGGCGTTAACGGTAAGTAGTCGTGGAAATAAATACGTCATATACGGCATGCAATACCTTTGGGCATCTTGCAAACATAACCCCATAAAACCAGTAGTCGATTAGTGTTTACATCATAAAGTTATTCGCGATTAAAAACGTAAGTTTATGGAGCCAAATTCTCGTTATTTGCGGGAGGTGTTAATTTATTTTTTTAATATGAAGAAATTTGCGTGTGATTTTCGATGATTTTCAAGTCGAAGACCGCCATAGCCGTGGAAGAGCGAAAGTTTTTAAAGATGAAGAATTAGAGGCATTGCTTAATGAAGACACGTGTCAAAGTCAAGAAGAGTTGGCAAGATCATTAAGAGTGACACTCAACAAACAATTTCAAAATGCCGCAAAGACTTGGGAAAGACCCAGAAGCAACCATATTTGGTGCCATACGATTTGAAACCGAAAGATGTTGAACGCCGTTTGTTTCTTTGTGAACAGTGGCTTGAAAGGCAAAAACGGAAAGGATTTCTGTTATCGCATTGTGACTGGGGACGAAAAATGGGTTTATTACGATAACCCAAGCGTCGAAAATCATGTGGATATCCCGGCCACGCTTCCACACCGACGGCCAAACCGAATATTCTCGGCTCCAAGATCATGCTCTGTATTTGGTGGGACCAGGTCGGTGTAGTGTATTATGAGCTGTAAAAACCAACTGAAACAATCACAAGGGATTGTTATCGAACGCAGTTAATGCTTTTGAGCCGAGCATTGAAAAAAAAACGGCCGCAATACAGTGAAATACACGATAAAGTGATTTCGGGATGATTTGGAAATGGGAAGTCCTACCCCACCCGCTGTATTTTCTAGACGTTGCTCCCTCTGACTATCACCTGTTTCGATCGATGGTACACGACCTGGCTGACCACCACTTCTTGATGGTCTTATAAAGAGTCAAAAATTGGATCGATTCGTGTATTGCTTCAAAAAATGACCATTTTTGTCAACGCGGGATTCGAATGCTGCTTGAAAGATGGGAGAAAGTAGTGGCCAACAATGGACAATACTTTGAATCATAAATATATAACCAGTTTTTTACAATAAAGCTTTGATTGGAAAAAAAATAAACGGCGGGAGCAAAGTTTATTTGCTTATTAACCTTTTAACAAAGTTCTTGATTATAAAATTTTGAATCAATCGTTTGTATCATTTTCACTGTGAGAGGCAATTATTTTCAGTTTTTTTAGATTTAATTATATTTTAATAAGGTCATAACTTTTCTCATATAAATAGTATTTTAATAAGTTTAATAAAATCATTATGTATAAAATATGTTATAATTTTTATATATTATTTATTTTTATATAATTGTATTTATTTATTTTTTGTATATATTTTAAATATTTTCGTTGCAATTATATTACAGTTTGTTATTTAGAATGACGTTTTTATAATTAAAATTTGACTTTGGGTCACTGTATATATACGTACAACAATATAACTCTAAAAATCCTACATAACGATACGATTTTTAATCACCTTCAATTGTGCCACGTGATAGCTATGATTGCTGGTTATGACTTGTTAGTTTAGTTATGTTCGACCTTCCAGTCATAAAAAAATCCACGTGTTTGTAAAATAAACACACATTTTCTTGTAAGTTTCAAGCGTTTACATAAACAATTTATTTGAAACAACACAAACAGAAAATCCTAGCCTAGTGAACTAATACAGGGTGTGTTACCAAAATCGATACAAAACGAACAGGTGCTTTACATAAAGCGGCCCCTAGACGTTCAATATTATAGTCAATATTACAGTCAATATATTGTGCAATATATTGACGGGAGAACCAACACGTAGCAATATTATTGTCCAATAATTTAGTTTACAACTGATCCTTCTACAGTCAACAACTTAACATGTCGAAAAGTAAAGCTTGTGTGACTATTGCTTTAGTCATAGCTTTGAAAAAGAAGGAGAAAAAAAAACGCAGATGGATGAAAGAATGGTTCAAAAAAATAAATAAATACACTCATGAAAATTTGTTAGGTGAACTAAGAATATGTGAATCATACTGAAAGTTTCTGCGAATGGACGGTACATTATTTGATGAACTCTTGAGAATGGTTATACCTGAAATTCAAAAAAAGGACACTATAATGCGAGATGCTATACCAGCAAGTCAAAGTTTGTCAATAACATTACGTTATTTAGCTACTGGAAATAGTTTTGAGGATTTAAAATTTATAAGTGCTGTTTCTCCACAATCCATAAGCATAATTGTATTGGAAACTTGCACAGCCATAATACACTGCTTGAAAGACTACATAAAGGTAAATCAATTCTTCTATTGGAACCTTTGGTGTGATGCACTAAACTTGAAGAGATTTACCACTAAACACCATGATTTAATCTGATTAAATCATCTCCTGATGATGCTAACATGGTTAGCGAAACGTGCGTCGAGCAGTTCAAAAAAGTGTTTTGGTGTTTAGTGGTAAATTTCTTCAAGTTTAGTACATAAAGCTAAGTAAAATGCAATCAATATTCAAAATAACATTATTTATTGAACTTTTTTACATTGAAAATTTGAAAAATAATGAGAAGTGTAAGAATGTTCTGAAATATGTTCATTACCTGGTTTTCTAGGCACATTTTGTACAAACTGAGCAGGGTGGCCAATATATTCAAAAGATCGAAAGTATCTTGAACTATTTTCATTAACTGGTTCTGTATACATAATTTGTACAGATGGAGCATGTTGAGAGGTATCATAAGAAATGCGACGATAAGAAACCTGCGACTTATCAGCATCTGGATACAACTCTTTATATTTACAAAGCAATTGTTCGTATTATTCATTTTTCTTAATTTTATTGCAATAATCAGCGCTTTTGATATTCCACAAAGCTGGTAAGCTATGGTATAATTCAATATACTCCAAAATAAATTTTCTCTCTTCTTCTTTACTTATTTTATCTTTCGAAGCCATCTCGATCAAAAAACCAATATCTTACTGATGTTCACTGCTTGACTGCGGAGACAGAAATGTACCATTATTGTGCAATATCACCCACAGATGATTCAATATTTATCAGATAACATCATATTACACAATAAATATCAAACTCTTTTTGATCCACTCAATATATTGTGCAATCCTTCAATATAACCTACAGACGGTCAATATTGTTGTGCAATATGCATTATTGGGCTGACCATACATATACTGACCATACATATACTGACCATAATATTGAACGTCAAGGGGCCGCTTTAAATTTTATTTGTGGAAAAATAAAAATTCCATAATATCCTTTTAAATGTCTTTAGGAGAAACCCTCTACGATATATTTATTCAATATAACCCCATTCAACCCGTATCACTGCTTCAATTCTTTTCCCGAGGCATACGCATGTTCTCTGTAACACATCCTTATCTAAATTTGCGAATGTTGCTTTTATCCCTTACATAATAATCCAACGAATTCAGGTCTGAACTATTAGGATGTGTAGGCTAGAGTTCTTCGACTCCCCTACCCGTATTCTTCCAAACAACCTGTAATATTTACTCACTTTTGCGATAACGAACTAGGACACTGAAGCCCTTTCTTCATCATTGATACATCCGAAGGTTTTGCACTTTTAAGATTGTAAGTACAAAATAAAGTGCTTCCCAATAGGGACGATCGGATTCTGACAGCTAATGACGGCCATATTTGATATCAAATTCTTGATATTTGCTGTACACACAACATGTGTGACATTTCACCATAAACAAGTTCTCGTTGCCACAACGTTTGGAAATTGTCCAAACATTTTATCAAAATTCGAGAACTTTTGTTGCAACTTAAAGAGTATTTCGTTCAAAACACGGTCGTCATTCTGCTTCTTTTTATCAAGCCATCCGCCATATAATTGATAAGTTTTAACGTGAGTTTAGTCTTCATGATCAAAAGCAACCGTCATGATTTTGTAGTGGCTGTAGTGAAGAAAAATTGCGGCTGTTCGTAAAAGCATTGCCGAGAACGATAATGTGTCTGTTTCGCGCCCTTCTTGCAAAATTGTCATTATTGGTGTGAGCCAAACCCACAAGTGATACATCAGGCCCCACTGCATCCCGAAAGAATCACTGTTTGGTGTGGATTATGGTACGGTGGCATTATCGGGCCGTATTTTTTTTTAAACGACGAAAGACGGAGCGTAATTGCGAATGGCGAACGCTATCGTGCCATATTATCCGATGTTGACTTTTCGAAAATTGATGAAATTGATGCAGACGAACTATATTTTCAACAAGACGGCGCAACTTGGTACACAGCACGGATTACGATGGCCTTATTGAGCAATCAATTCAGAGAATCGGTAATTTCACGGAATGGCCCTGGCAACTGGCAATCAAGATCTTGTGATTTAATACCTTTAGACTATTTTCTTTCGGGCTAAGTTAAATCACAGGTTTACGGCAACAAACCCAAGACTCTTGATTAACTTGAAGCCAACTACAGTCATCATATCACACGATATGTTCCACCGATTCATTGAAAATGGGGTTAATCGGATCAATCAGCAAGAAGAGTCGAGGTAGTCATTTGAACAATATTTTGTTTAAATCATCATAAATGGCATAGATGGTATATATCTAATAAAAACAATGAGCACCATTTTCGATCGAATTTTTTGTTTTATTTGAAATTCAAATCATATCGCTCTTATTGGGAAACCCTTTATTATTTATTTTTTGAAACGTCCCAAATGTTTCCATTATAACTTGGAAATGGACGTGTAAATAAAGTAAAGTCTATTTTTTTATATTTTTTTTATAAAGTGAAATTACACCCGATGAACGGTTGTATGAGTGAAACTCAATTCTTTTGCGATCATTCGGGATCTTGTGCATTTTGATCGTCGGTTAATCAAAATGCACAAGATCTCGAATTCTGTAGACATTTTCATCACTTCTTGTTACGACCTATGCTTCACCTTCTGTTACAAATTTCATCTTCAATCGAGTCTCGGCATTCTGGTTATGTCTTAAACCACCTGAAAATCTGAATCTTTGACAGTACACTATATCCATAGGCCTATTGATCAACCAATTGAATCAATTCAATCAACTGAAAATCAAATTACCTGTAGCGGAAGTGGACGTAGGTGGTGCCGTGGAAGAAGCACTGTGAGTCTCCTTACTGGACGCTTCCGTGCTGAATCCAGAATCTTGGACGGCGGATGTGGAAGACCCAGTAGCGGCCGAGTCGGTGCTACCTTTCTTTTCTTTTCCGCTCGACACGACACCCAATTTCTTGCGAACTCGAACACCGGGCGTCCAGTCACCGGGTCGAATCGATATGGGAATGTTGGAGTGGTGATGGTGATGTCCTGAAATAAAAAAGTATCTTAGAATAACTACGATTTTATGTCCCAATTATAACTGAAAGTCCTAATAATGCTGTTATTAGTTATTAGAAAGTTTTGAGCTATAAATTCCACATAACCGAAACTACAATTTAAATTTTTCCGCCCATTTTCGCTCTATCAAAGGTTGACATTTGCTTTTTTAAAAAGTCAGGCGGTGTGACGTTTGATGGACATCATCTCAAAAAGCAGTTGTGTTCACGAAAGCAATAACAAAACAACATTCCATTTTCTACCTACTTCGCGTTTCATATGAACAAAATGCTGTTCAAGTCACTGTTTTGCGCTGGATATGGAAAAAATGCTGTAAGATATACTACGTGTAAAAGGATAGTATAAATATTTCGCTGAGGAGATGTCTCAACAGACTGAAACGAGCGAACTATGTTTTTATACTATACACATAACTATTCCCAATCTGCGAGATAAAACTACCGAGAACAATATTTGGGGGTGTTTACGAAGATGGAGTTTGGAGACGTCGTTACAACTGGGGATATACCAACTGTACTGTGGGTCGTGTCCAAAAATTTATATAGGACAAACAGGCAGATCTTTCAAGAAAATAATTAAACAACGCGAAAGAAGTTTTCTCAATCATAAACATAATTCGAACTATGCCTCACATCTGTTAAATGGGAACCCTCTTTTTAATAGTGAATTTAAAATACTACATGTACATAACAAACGCAAAAAACTAAACCATCTGGAGATACATCTGCATTCTTTTTCCAACAGGACGCCTAATTATCACGAACTCCATCAAATCCAACCAACACACCCGTTTCCAATCATCTAAAGTCCAATGGAGACGTCGACTTCTTCTTTCGACGTCTTCTTTGAAAGAAGGGATTTCTTGATAGGTCGACGTGCAAATAACTCTTGTTTATTAAGTCTTCTTAATGATCTTTGTGGACACGTCTGCTAATCTTTGGTTCATTAAACCAGCTCTTATTTCGGATGGAATCTTGAATGGAGCCTTGGATGAAATATATTTAATTAACTTTAATGTTCTCTTACCAGTTTTCTGGGACGACCGGATCTTGCTAAGACTTCTATGGTTCACCTTTGTTTAAATCTATTAACTATTGCTCGAAGAAGGAGGGAATTGGGAGGGAGGAGGGGAATAGGGAGGGAGGAGCTTGAAGAGGAGGGAATAACCAAGTTTTGGTGACCAATAAATTATCCTGACATAAAGGTCATTGAACATGCTTGCGATATTCTGAAATCACACATCAAGAAACGAAACAATCCTCCTCTTACCTTGCAAGAATTAAAAAATGTTATTCGTGACGAATAAGGGAGAATTCTGTATGCCCAAAATGATTATTGCATCGACAGCATGCCAAATGGCCTACAGGCATGCATACAGACCCATGGAGGAACTACCGCTTATTAGTTTTATTGAAAGTTGTTCTTTTTATTTTTAAAATTACTTTTAAAGGCAATTGGTACATTGATATTTTTTTACTCCAAAATAACAAAACAATTTTACACAGATTGGTCATCTAGGGTTGAGTTTTATGTGGTATCAGTAAGAATTGTAATAAAATGATGATTACGTAAACGAGTAAAACAAAAACTTAATATCAATATAAATATGAAATGTATGAATATTCCAAACTTTTGGATATATCGGACATATATGTAAAAGTTTTTTTTTAATGAAGTGCAGCACCCGAACCTTATAAAAACAAGATTTTCGAAATAATGTGAAAAGTGCATTAGCAAACCCTCCAAGTCTGCAGTAAATTGATTATTATTATTATTATTCGTGAATAACAATAATACGTGAATAATAACAATTAGTACGCGAAGTACAGTTACAGGCGTTTGTTGTTGTTAGCCTTCCTTTGCGCCCATACTAATTTCATTATTTCACTATGAGCTTTGTTTCTTTCGTCAGACCAAGTTGTTCCAGTCTTCCTACATTTTTCTCTCTGGCCAACCTTCCAAACGTTAACCTTGTGTCTGAAACAGCCTATATCCTGAATTTCACTTTGTGTAAAATTTGCTAATCTTAGACCCTCTTTAATTGCAGCAATCCATTTAATTATTTCTACTTTAGCTCTACTCCTATTTTCATAAATTCGACTATTTGTCTAGTTAGCCTACTCGAATTCATCCGTTTTATGTGTCCGAAAAACTTAAGTCTTCTTTTTCTCATATCGCTTTGTATATCTGTGTATTGTTTGATTTCTTGGTTTTCTCGAAGTCGGTATGTTGTGCTATTTATTTGTTTGAAGCCTAAGATTTTTCTTATGATTTTTCTTTTTTTCTTTTTAATGTCCTCGATGTCTCCCTTTCTATTCAAAATGAGCGCTTCCGCCCCATATAGACATTCTGGCTTAATAACTGCGTTGTAATGTCCCAGTTTTGTGTTTTTAGATATACATTTTTTGTTGTAAGTATTTTGTGTAAGTCTCAATGCCATTTCCATTTTTTGACATCTACCCTTGTTGGCCGCTTTTTCCAACCCATTTTCATGAATGATGATTTTCCATTTGTTTTTAGAAATGGTGTTCTTAGTCTGTTGCAGGTCATGTATTATGTCTTTTCAAAGGAAAATTCGAGTTCTATCGTTTCTGCTGTTTCTTTTAGGATTTCAATCTGTTTTTATGCGGTTAATATATCTTGAGCCAAAATTGCTAGATCATCAGCAAACGCCAGATAATCAATTTTGATGTTAGTTCTCCCCAGTTAAATATTCAGGGGCGACTTTTTTTTCTAGAACACAATTAAATAAGAGTGGCGGGAGTCCATCCCCTTGTTTCACTCCAGTTTTAATTTCGAAGGGCTCAGAGATGTCACCCATGATTTTAACTTTTGACTTTGTGTTTGTTAATGTTGCTTTAATAATTGCCATAGTTTTCAGATCTAGTCCTTGTTCTTTCAAGATTTAGAATAAAGATTCGCGGTCAATAGAATCATATGCTTTTTTGAATTCCTCAAATGTACAGACGAGATTCTTATTGCACAGTTTTTGATGTCTTAGGATCAACTTTAGATTCAGGATCTGTTCAGGGCAGGATCTGCCCGGTCGAAAAATCTGCTTGATATTCACCAGTTTTAGGCTCTAACTGTCCCTGTGCTGAGATTACAATTGATTTTTAATTATGTTTATGTATATTCCGCAAGTTGGTTCCTTGTGAAACATTTACACAAACAATACAGTCAGTATTAGTTCAAGCTACTCTTGAGAAAGCGCTAACAAGGCGAAACATATGTAGAGCAAAATCTATAATAAACGTTTGAAACATTAAAATCTACAAGTAAGTCATTTAAAATCCTAAATTGACTTTTGTTTGCTTCAAATATATTACCAGAATATTTTTGACGAGTAACGCCATTTTTATGTTGAGACTGGAAACTTTTCAGACCACCCTCGTAGATGATAAAATTTAATATTATGTTATAAAAGCTTATTTATATGTATATATTTTTTACTTATATTTTTATTACTTATATTAAATTCCATTCCTGTAAAACTTTTCGCTCCTTCTCCTTTTGCATACCCCCGCGCCTTTTGGAAATCGCTGTTTTGATAATGAACAAGATAAGAAAGGAAAGGATTTACGCTTAGAGGCGCATCAGCATCTAAGGTTATTTAGCGTCTGGACTTACAGCTTAACCTGGGTTCCGAACCACGGTCATCAGCTACCGTCAAACCCAGGCCAGCACCCCCCTCAGGCTATCAACCCTTGGTTATGTGCCTACTCATAACTCTATCAGGAAGCTTACCGACTGGCGAGTGATCAACGTAGAACACTTCTCAGAAGGCATCCGGCCTTACCCAGCCTTTAACTGGCGTGACTGAGAGGTAATTCGTTGTCGAATTTTACACTCTTGCCTAGAAACAATCACAGACATTTAGGTGTGGATATATGAGTGGCCGGGTGTGTATATGTGAGTGTATATACGTGTGTGTGTAGGGTAGAAAGTAAGACGGACAGAAGAATAAAAGAAAAACACCCATCCGAGCGCTGGAATCGAATCAGCTACTTTTGGATTGCTAGGCAGGCGACTAACCCACCAGACCACCGCGGCTGGCAACAACAAGATAAGAACATGTAAACAGTCGCCGGGGCACTAATGGGGCTAATTATCTCGATCCATTAGTTAAATATTGAAAATGATCTCGCTTTTGTATTATCCCGTAAAATTTTCCTCTAACAAAGAGAGCAACCTTTAAGAAAAGCAATTAGGCTTTAAATCATAATAATAATTAGAATTTTGCTCGTAAATGACAAAACAAACATTTGACTTTCGTAGTTCCGCCTCATTGAGCAGAACTAACAACGTCCCTATTTTCGATTACGTCTCTGGTAATAAAACATATCCATTTACCATGAACAAACCCATTATATTCGATCATATTAAAATCTGTTAAAAATTTGATTCAAATAACTGTATTGACGTGTGTGAAGCAGCTGCTGTTTTTTTAATATCCTTTAACAAAGAACAATTCTGAAAATTTTCAGATACTGAGAACCTACATAAGCTACACGTACAAAATTTTATGAGCGTTCGAAGTAGTCATTTTCGGCATGCAATATCGTGTACGCCAGAATACAACATTTTATCCTTTTAGTTTAAAAGGTTTCATCAATTATTTATTGACTACGAGAACAATGTTCATTATGATGTTTCCTTAACAATATTTTTTATGGAAAGCAGCGAAAAAAGCGATATATTAATACATAAATAAATAAACGTGAAAAGTGCGTCGAGAAATCTAAAAAACTGATTTGGAGTTTAGTAGTAAATCTTTTGGAGTTTAATGTTTCATACCGAAGGTGCCAATAGAAGAATTGAGACACTAGGGGGAAATAATTGGATTGGGATATGGGATTTTTGGAGTTTATTTTTATTAACATACTTAACGATATTAATAAGTAGTACAAATATAAATAAAATTAATATGCCATTATTCTTCCCAATTAATGAATGAATACAATATACTTTTTTTTGGTTTGTGTCATTCCAAATGAAAACATTATAAATCACGTTGTAAAAACTACAAACCCTCTAAAATTGCCTATGATAAAGTTAATACAATTAGTATTTTGTTGCCTTTCCACGTCTTTTTATTACCTTTAATAACCTTCTAGGAACACTATTTATTAGATTAATTAAATTTGTTTACTCCATGCTTCGAATATTCTTTCTTTAGAGTTCCTCCGTTGTTTAAATTTCTGGTTTCTGTGGGTCGTAAATATGCCAGCTAAAATTCCCCATAAATTTATAGTAGGATTAAGATTTAATGAAAGCTAGCTCAAAACTTTGATTCGAAATTCTTGAAAACATTTTTTTTTATCGTCCTCGCACTATGAACCCAAGCGCTGTCCTGTTGAGAAATTACATCATCGTCTTCTAAACACGTTATAAATAGCAAATGGTAATCCTCCAATACTTTCTGATATTGTACATTGCACCATTGATGGTTCCAGAAACAAAAGAAATTACAGATTTATACCAGTATTTAAATAGAGCACATGTCATAACTGTCATAATTCATACGATTTTCTTTTCTTTTGTTCAATCGTGCCAGTAACAATTACAACCATCCGGCCTATCAAAATTAATTTTTTTTCGCCTCTAAAAATTATGTGACCGCATTTCACTGTTTTTACTATTATCTTTAGCAAACTTTAACCTCTCTAAATGCCTCTTCTTAAACTATGGTTTCTCATAATTTTTTAAAATATCTTAGATACCTGGTTTCTGTAATGTATTTGCGAATTAAGCTAGCGTCACATCTTGGATTAAATTTTCTGACAATTTGACCAGATGAAGCTTTTGTTTTTAAGATATCGCGTAAAAAAGACCGATTATATTTTTTTGTATAATCCAGAATTCAGTCATACTCAATTTCAGTTAATTGTGTTCTCCTGGGCTTAGTCACAATAAAAAAAAACTTTACAAAACAAAAATAAATGTCATGCAGAATTTTGCATTTAGGCTGGCCCTGGGAGCTTTTAAGATCAGCCCTATTCTAGGTATTTATTGCGAGGCAGAGGCCATCCCTCTGAAATACCATCGACTGAACCTCGGGCTCAGATGCAGACCTTTTTCCCTACTTTTAAATCTTTCTTCGACCCTTTGGGCTTCCCAAATCCAACCTATGATATCCGCTCTAATAGCTTCTAATGCCTCCTTATTAGATCTCTCTTGGATCTTGGCATTTCATTCCCCTGCTGTCACCCTATTTCCCTAACCTCTATAACCTCTTGGACTCCCAATCTCTACATACCTAACACTAGTCTCCTACCTTATAACAAGCCTTTTTTCCGGACTTCCCCCTCCCTCTAGTGTTCTCCCAAATAATCACAGAAATGGCGCCAACAAACATCATATACACAGAGGGATCTAAATCTCGGGCCGGTGTCAGTTATACCTTCATCCATAATGACTGCTCCCATATGTCCCGCCTACACTTTTGGAGTGCAATTCTTACAGCTGAACCCACAGCTATTAGAAACTCTCTGTCTTAAATCGGTAACTCCCCCTCATCTGCACAGATTCTCTTGGCGCACTCAAATTCCTTGAGGGCGATTCACCTCACACCTTGGGTCTTTTGGGTCCCAGATCATTCGAAAATAGAGGGCAATGAGCGTGCTGACCGCAGAGCCAAGCGAGTGTCAGAGGAAGACCTCCCTATCTACCTCATCTTTTGCCAACGGTATATACTTGCATATCCAGTTTGATCCGAGAACAAGTCCAATTTAATTAGGAATTCATACATCACTCCTCTAAACTCTTTTCTAAAAAACCGAAATTCCTCAATTCCTTCTATAGAGTGACAAAGTGCGGTCATACGGACTTGTCTTGGAATTGGCCATTGCTCTTTCTCTCTTACAGTAAAGCACATCCTCACAGAACGCGTGGCTCTCTTGCCACTCCGACAAAGATATGTCCTTCCACATCTCATTCGTACTGTTCCTTTTTGCTTTTCTAAGAGAAGCATCACATATAAAAATATATAAAAATATTCTCATCTTTTATTTATACTCTCATATTATTCTCATCTTTTATTATCTTTGAACTGTATTTATTCCCTCATCTAATGTAACTATTTACTTGTTCTTCTATACTGTCTCTCTGTTATTATCTATACACTCCACTGTTGTCAAATGTACTGTCAAATAATCACAGTTTGCGCCTTCCATGAGTGATTAATTTCATATTCATCTAATATGTCTACAACTCCCAAATTACGGCCACTAAATAGCCTTTGTTGCTGATGCGGCCTTATCAACCTAAATTATTCTTCTAAGGAGATAACCCTTTTGTGTTTATATTTACTCAAAACCTAAATACAGAATAAGAATATGCCCACAGTTTGTTATTCTTTACATGATTAATTTTCATTACCATTATCCTTTCATAAATTCTTCTTTCTTATAAACATAGAGACGTGATAATTACAGCCCAAGATCATTTAAAAATTAGTTAGTTAAACAAATAAGAACGATTTGGTTCTTGAATTTATATTTATTTATAGCACTGTAAGTTGATTTGGAGTGAGATCGAAAAAGGGCCTTATTACATTTAATATCGCATCAAAAATCATGATTATAAAACGTAACGTCACTTTCGAGTACAAAAAAAAACCACTCGAGTAGCCGTTTCCATCAGACTCTGTCAGTAAAACGAGAACATTTATTAAATCTAGTTTTGCAAATTTAAATAATAAATAATTGCTTTATAATTGTTTTATGTAAAAAAAAACTACGTCGCTATTGAAACCGCTTATAATTATATTTTTTAAGGTCAGTTAAGAAACGAAATAATTACTAATATCATCAGACGAAACTAATTTTGTGTTTTCATTTTTCGACCGCAAAATAATAGTAATAAATCGTCGTAGATTTAGAACAAATTATCCTTGAAGATTGTTCAACCGAAAGTTAGTTCTAATTACTAAATTAATAGACAATATAAAATATACAGAATGAATCTAAAGGTGATACTTTTTAGTAACTGGATAAATACTTAAAATGAAGATATCTGGAAAAAAAATACTAATTTTTTTAATACGGTCCTGTCTTTTTAACTTATTTGGACTTAGCCTGCTATTTCTCGAATACTTGTTGAATCTTGTTTGGCAATATATAAACTTTGTATTTCGATCCTTATATTGTATTATATGTCTAGGGTTTCCTATACGTCCTCCACGATGTTCTCGTGTTCTTGTAAGTTATATCGAAAAGTTCGGTTGTCCGGAAAATTCGTAGGAAAAATGTCAACAGGTTGTTTTTTTATCTCTTCTTCTGTTTTAAAAGATTTCCCATATTTAACAATTTTGAAGGAATAGCGGAACAGATGGCAGTTCGAGGGTGTGATGTTCGGTGAGAAAGGTGGATGGGGCAAAACATCCCAATGAAGCTGAACAATCTTTGCTGAGTCCTGATTAAAACGTGTGATTGTGCATTTTGATGATAAAACACAACGCCTTTCCTGTTTGCTAATTCTGGTAGTTTTTCTTCAATTGCTGCCTTCAGTCAGGAAATTCAAAGTGTACGACCCTTCCAATCCTACAAAATGGAAAGTATAATTTTTTCGAGTGGAGGTATTTTTTCCTACTTAAAATAGCTGACCCTGGAAACCCACATATATGTTTATTTCGTTGTACGTTGTTGTACATAGTTCACTTTTTATCACCAGTTACCGTCCGTTTCAGATATGGAGCTTCAGAATTTTTTCAAGCAAAAGAGCGCACGAAGAGATTCGGTTCAGCAGATTTCGCTCACTAAGTTCGTGAGGGACCTACCTACACATCGTATCGGCAGTTTTAAGTACCCATTTTTTTTCAGATGGCCATTTTGCTAACTTATCTCCTTTTTCACGGACCATAGTACGCGGACCTGTAGCTCTTATGGCATTTCTTTCTCTCTCTCCGTAAAGGACACAACATTTGAAATAAAAAAAAAACAATGTGGAGTAAAGTGTACGTGAAAAAGGCTCTCTTTCACCTTGATAATACTTATGCACATACAGTCTCTGTGCATATTAATGTGACCGCTAGTGGCAAAATCCAAGTTATGCGTATTTCTAAAGCATTTTAAGTTACTGTATGAACTAAAAATGTTTACTAACCCATAGATTAACATTTATCTCAAACATAATGCTAATATTTTTTTATATTGGCCACACTGACCGCTAACACCGTCATTTTTGAATATTTGGTACGTTTGCTATTTCAAGTGTGTTACTTTCTCGTGCATTTGAGTGAAGTTATTGATAAATATTGATTAAATTATTGAGTTAAGTAAGTATTTTTTGCTTTAAAATTGCATTCTAACGTATTTCGTAATATAAAAAAGGTTTTATATGCTTTTAAACTAACTTTTTAGGTTATCATTTACCTAACATTATTCTTGTTCTAATTTTTACCAAAACCAAAATATATTTCCCCGACCAAAATTCGAGTTCTTAAGGGTCTTTTGGCCATTGTTGGTCAATATGGCCCGCAAAGTGAAAATGTGCATAACCTTGAGTCCTAAACGGGGTAGATGTGGCAGAAAACCAATAGTAATTCCTCGCGAGTTGCGTATTTTGGTAAAGATAGTCAAAAATGATAGAACGGCCACAAATACGCCCATAAAACATAAAATGACCGATGAATGGAATCGATGTATTCATTCGTACAGTGCGACGAAGATTGGTTGATCTGAAGTTGAACAGTCGCCGAAAAAGCCAAAACTTATAGTCGTTTAGCACGGGCTATAAGTTAATGTTAATAAAAGGTACGGGATAATATTTAGCAGGTTAATATACTTTATATTATTCTAAAAATTTTAATAAATTGATTATCGTATTTACCAGGTTTGTTTTAGTGATGAGAGTACCATTCAAATTTTAATGAACAAAACCCAATACGTTCGTCAAAGACCTTCCGAGAAATTTTATTCAGACTGTATGATAAGAACTGTTAAACACCCAAGATCAGTTATGATTTGGTCGGTAATTACCAGCAAAGGCCTTGGGAGACTTTACATTATTTAAGGGACCATGAGACAGCAGCAATACATTTCGTGTTTTCGAGTTTTTGAAACGTGAGACTGAGAAGAGATTTGAGAAGTATGACTCGACGAGTACACATAGTCATAGAGGCTAAGGGCAGTAATACAAAATATGAAATAAAATATAGATTTGTTTGCCTATGAGTATTATTGTATTAAGTGATCAGTATAATAAACAAGTCTTTAACATACTGGGTAACTTTTATTATCCTAACACACACATTTTTCTAAAAATCAAGCAAAAAAAGTGATTTTACTTAATTATTTGAAGTGGTCACATTAATATGGACAGAGACTGTATATATCGGCCTGTTGCTGCAAAACTCTATGACTTATGCTTCAAAATGTTTCAAGCGATTACTGAAAGATTTAAAAAGTTACAAAACATCAGTGGTCTAAATGCATTGAAATGTGGCTAAAAATCTTTAAATATTACGAAACTCACGCATTGTGTTACAAATATTATTGTAACCAGAAATAGAACAAATCGATATACAAACTTTGATAGAAGCCTTGATAGAAGTTATAGTCAGTGTATTGACAAATAAATCATATTCATTTAAATTACCCAATTTTGACTATTTTCGGTATTATCCGTACTTTTTATAGACTTTTTCAATAAGGGTATCAGAATTTTGAAACGTAATAGTGGTAACACTGTTTGAAATGTCGAATGTCACTCACAGACTGCTGGTGTTCGGTATATTGCAACAATTTATCATGGTTTGATAAGCGATTCAACAACGCGTAGAAATTTTGAAGAATAATCTTGAAGACGATAATGGGAATCATGTTTCTCTTAATGGTGAACGCTGTAGGAAACTGCTGACAGAATACTTTGACCTAAACTGATAAATGTGGAAACAAATAATGTTTCTTCCATCAAGATGGTGCATTAGTATCCTAGGTTATCTCGCACAAGTCGATAATGTCAACTAACCACCAAGATTATGCTATCTTACGCCCTTGGATTATTTTTTGTGAGGTTATGTTGAATTTTTGGTTTACAGAAATAAATCCCGAACAATTATTGATTTAAAAAGAAACATTCAGGCCACCAGTGAAAATATACAACGCGATATCTGTGGAAAAGTAACCGAAATTTGAGTTTCCAGGTTGCAACCCACCAGAAAAAAGCGAGGGAGATAACCAGGTGCGGCGGTTAATAATTCTTAATTTTTTAAAGAGATGACGCTGGAAATAAGTGTTGATTCATAATCATGTCATTTGTCGTTTCGACAGTACCTTTAAAAAAACCATAGATGTTTAAAAGATTTCGAGTTAACGTCATATTTCTTTCGTGTGGCAAACATGTCGCGTTTCGAGCCAAATAAAGAGTATTTGTGGCAAGCACTGCTTTACTTGATCACTTGACAATTTCCCAACGCAAGACGCTTGTGGTCGTTGGTTTAAATGATTCAAATCTGGTGATTTTAACTTGAAAGACAAATAATGCTCAGGTCAACTGAAAAAAGAAGCAAGCAAGCATTGTTGGAAGAAGACAATATGCAAACTTAATAACAAATGGCAGAGAGGTAAATGTTGGTCGCCGAACCATTTGTGATCGCCTACATGCTATGGGAAAGAACTACAAGGCAGGAAAATGGGTACCACAACTGAACGATAGACAGATGGAAAAGGGAAAAACGGTGGGCGAAGTTTTGCTTTCTCGGCACGAAATAAAGACTTTTTTGCATCGGATCGTGACTGGAGACGAAAAATGGATATATTTCGAGAACCCAAAACGCAGAAAATCGTGGGTTGACCCAGAACAACCATCAACATTGACCGCAAGACCGAATCGCTTTAGAAAGAAGACAATGTTGCGCATTTGGTGGGATCAAAAGGGTGTCGTGCACCATGAGCTTCTGAAACCAGGTGAAAGAGTAAATACCGTTCGCTACCGTCAAAATAATCAATTTGAACCATGCATTGATCGAAAAACGACCAGAATGGCTACAAGGCACGGATAAGTGATTATGCAGTACAACGCCCCATGATACATAGCGAAAGCAGTCAAAGACACCATTGCTGCATTTAGAAGTGAACACTTGTTCCACCTGCCGTACTCACCAGACTTGTTCCCTCCCGACTATCTTTTGTTTTCATCAATGTCTCACGTACTTTCATTTTCACGGTTTGATCATTGGACCACCCCAAAAGATGTACGGTTTTTCTGAGAGGGCATCCACAAATTGCCAGAGAGATGGGAAACACGTGCGGCTAACGATGGCGCATACTTAGAATAACCCATTTTTTTACCTTTCTCCCAAATTAAGCGTGTTTTTTTTAAGACATTATTTTAACGACATTATTTTCGAAATATAATCCCATTATTTGTTCTTCAAGATATAATAATAACTACAGGACTATCAGTTGTAGTTATCAAATTGTCTCATTTTATAGTTCTGACATTTTTATAAGACAATCCTTTATATTACAAGATTACGCAAAATTTCCTAAATATAAGAAAAAAAAGGTGGAAATGCTTTTTCCGATGTTAATTAATAACATGCATATTAATCAAGAGGAAAATAATTTAAAAAATATGAAACAGCATAGAAAGTTGACTGGAACAAAAACAGATATAATTGAATTCTGTTGATTAAATTAGTTTTTATATAATATATATTGCAGGAAATTATAAATTAAGAAAAAAAACATTCTGTTAATATATTTTCTTAGACCCGTTTAATACAGAATTTCTAATAGACATAATTAAATATTTTTTAATGAAAAAATCAGGTTGTTGATTGTACATTGTTAATCGTCTACTTTGTTCTCATTTTTCCATTATTTTCGGAGGTTCCTTGTTCAAAACCAGGTCAGAGATACAACTGCCTATTATTATAGTGTATAAATACAGTGATCGCGACAATAGGATAAAGTTTATAGATAGTTTTAACTGTTGCAGAATTCTGAAAAATAAAGAAGCTGTTAAACAATCGTGTCTTTATTAAATACATTTCAAAGCCTTTCTTTTTCTTTGAATCTTTTAAATGTTTTTTCAAATTCAGTTAAACAGCGGTTATTTTCTTCATAAATAATATTTTTTCTGCAGGTAAGAAAGGAATCAATTGATTTTACGCCGTCGTTAATGTGTTATTAGGTAATTTTGCAAAGTAATAACTTGACGGTGACAAATTAAATGAATATGTTAGCTTGCGTTTAGAATGACTTGCGGAGTTCCTGTCCGAGCTCTAGTAGTGTACAACAAGGATTTTCTTGTAGCAGTTCTTCCAATGTTTATCCTCTCCTTATTTTGGATGTCCCGGAAGTTCTACATCAATTCAGGCAAAATTTCCAGTTCGGAATTACTGGAAGCTTTGCTTACGAGTACTGTATGAAGTAGGATTATCTCCCAAATAAATCATCTCTCGCATAAATAATGTAATCAACTTCGAAATGATGAAACGTAGGAAAATGTAGAAAGAAGAGAATATAGAAACGTTGAATTAAATTGAAAATCTAATGTATAGCTCTAAAATTAACTACTACTAACCTGTCATGGTGGCCGGTGTGGAATTAGCAGTCTGCTGCTGATGCAACTTGGAACGCAAATTGGGAAACGTCTCCATGACCAAGTCGCGGAACTCCAGGAGAGCTCCAACCTCGTGTTGTAATTCTTGTAACGCGACCAACGACTTGGCTTGTTCGCTAATAAGGTAGTGGAAGGGCCCAGCCGGTTGGTGTGGGCGCCCTCCGAGGCACTCCATGCCATGGTCCACGCCAACGTGGTCCACGGCCTCTGATTCCTGAAACAAATCAACATTTTAGAAATAACAAAATAATTTTCCGGATTTACAAAATATAACATTAATAATATTGAAGTTCATTTATTTTCGAATATTAATATCTTGCGAAAAATGTTAGCAAACTAAATTATTACATATTATATATAGGGCATTCTATGCCAAATGGACAAATGGAAATTTTTGAGCTCGACCCCCGAATTTTTATGTTATAGGACCCTACTAAACACTTATCTGTGATTTGTTTTATTTTTTTTACTCAATTTTTCAGTTTAAGTTCAAATATTTTTTTTGGAAATTTTTTGAAAAGTCCATTTAAAAACGAATAATAAAAAAAGTCTTATTTGGTCAATTTTCTAAAGAGTTATACTATCAATATAATAGTCACAATTTGAAAAAAAACGGCGGTTTTTTGAACAATTCATAACTTTTCTCAAATTGAGTAAAAAAAATTGACAAAAATCACAGAAAAGTATTTAGTGGGGTGCTATGATCCTAATCTAATCCTAATCTAAGGAAAAGTCAAAAACAGAGGTATATAAGGAATATTTAAAGAGTCAGCAATAGATATGGTGATAATAGTCAGTAACTATATATTGATAAACTCCATTTAAAGCCAATTTTGTCCATAAAGTCAATTTTAAAACGAATAATTAAAAAAGCCGTATTTGATCAATTTTCGAAAGAGTTATATTATCAATATAATAGTCACAATTGGAAAAAAACGCCGGTTTTTTGAACAATTCATAACTTTTTCAGATTGAGTAGAAAAATTTGAAAAAAATCACAAAAGTATTTAGTGGGGTTCTATGGTCCTAATCCTATGAAATGCCTCATATATATAAATATATATATATATATATATATATATATATATATATATATATATATATATATATATATATATATATATATATATATATATATATGAACATTTTTGTTGATTGCTTGACCTGGAAGGAGCCCCACCTATCCCTTCAACTGGATGACATATGTTTCGTCTCTCGAGGTTCAGACTCATCAGGGCGCCGACATACACCATACCATCAAGAATAGGGAGACCCTATCCACAGCCAACTACCCATGTTTTCGCAGACTTCCCGTCGGATGGCGTATATATGTAGTATTAGATTTTCTTGGACTGCGTCCAATGAGACAGCAGTAGCTGAGTGTCATCACACACCCAACCGTTGGGTTCCACAATCTCATGTGGAACACACAACAACCTGCGTCTCCGCCTAAATGAACATTTTTGTTGGTTGCTTGACCGGGAAGGAGCCCCACCTATCCCTTCAACTGGATGACATATGTTTCGTCTCTCGAGGTTCAGACTCATCAGGGCGCCGACATACACCATACCATCAAGAATAGGGAGACCCTATCCACAGCCAACAACCCATGTTTTCGCCGACTTCCCGTCGGATGGCGTATATATGTAGTATTAGATTTTCTTGGACTGCGTCCAATGAGACAGCAGTAGCTGAGTGTCATCACACACCCAACGGTTGGGTTCCACAATCTCACGTGTAACACACAACAACCTCGTCTCCGCCTAAATGAACATTTTTGTTGGTTGCTTGACCGGGAAGGAGCCCCACCTATCCCTTCAACTGGATGACATATGTTTCGTCTCTCGAGGTTCAGACTCATCAGGGCGCCGACATACACCATACCATCAAGAATAGGGAGACCCTATCCACAGCCAACAACCCATGTTTTCGCCGACTGCCGAATGCAGATATAAGGAAAAGTTAAAAACAGAGGTATATAAGGAATATTTAAAGTCAGCAATAGATATGGGGATAATGGTCGTGACTATATATATTGATAAACTTAAATAATATTGAATTATATTGAATTATATATTAAAAGTTTTTTTCTCACGTTATAGTTTAATTATATTAATAACAAAAATAGTAGCGTGATATTTGTTTCACCCGTTATATACAAAGAGCTTTTTTCCTTATTCATCAGCTGAAGTGAAATATTTTTGTTATCTAAATTTATTATATTTAAATAATAATCTTACAGATATAAGAACACATTTTAGAAATACTTTTATATTTACTCAATGTTCGGTCTGATAATATATTATTTATTTAAAAACCAATTGAAGATTCTCATCAAATATTTCAAAACAAACAACGTTTATTTTACATCGATAAGATATTCTAGAAAATATCTTTACAATTACGGATCAATTATGTCACTAGTGATTTACTGTCTTCAATTACAACGTCAAATACAATAACTGTTAATCTCTGATAGGAATAAACACAATAATAACAGTATTTTAATGAATAAAATTAAGTTGTGTAACGAAAAATGGTAACAGACGAGAATCCTCACAAGCAGAGTAATAGTTACAAAAAGATGGTAGAAGTAAAAGTAACCTTTAAATAATACTACAAAAGAAAGTTTTATTACAACAAAAAAGCAGTTCCTTTCAAATTGAATTAAGTACTTGTTTCACTAGATGATTATGTCTATAAAATATTGCAAAATGCGTTTATTGTTGTATGGTCTAATCAATATCTATTCTAGTCAAATATGTGATTAAATGGTTGTTGATTATTTTTGATTTTGCAACCTTTGGTATGAAAACTTGACTCAAGGACATTTCCGACAAAATACTCACGTGTTAGTTTTCTCCAGGTGCACGTTTCGTCAAGTATCTCATCTGATCATTTCATCAGGAGATGATCGGGAATGATTGGGATATCGGGAACGTTTCATTCTATGTAACGGGAGGGGCAAGTGTCACGATTTTTAATATACATACATATTACACATACATAAAAAAATATATATAAATTGCAAAGTTCGCAATGTTGACTGTATACGACTCAGAAAGTTTTGTAATACGAACGCTATTTGTGTTGTTTAGTAATTTGAAAATTTCATCTCAGTCAAAAAATAGAATTAACTCGTAAGAATTTTCGTGCGATGATTTACTACGACTTTTGACAACAACGCATCGATTTTAACTTTTGGCGAAGAAGCAGCATCTCAAACCACTGTATATCACTAGTTTAGTGAATTCAATCGTGGTCGTCGTTCGCTCACGGACGAATTTAAAGAAGATCCTCCAAAATCGGTTGTGCCAGAAAACTCTGCGCGAACTGATAAAGCAAGATCGTCATGTGGCATATCGTGTGATTGAGGCACTCTTGGGCATTAGTATGACAAGTATACACAAGATTTTATATAGATATTTAGCAGTGAAAAAGATTTGTGAGCGTTGGATTGCGTAGAATTTGACCATCGCATAAAATAAGGCTTGTGTCGATTGGTGAAAAAAATGGTAAAAAATAAAATCGTAAGCCTCAAAAGCCGTGATTAACATTTACATAAGTGACGAATCTTCAGTCGACTGCATGGGTCTTTCAAAATGAGCGAAATTCGACAAAAGTTGTTCACGCAAGAAGTACTTCGAAGTAAATGGTCGCCTGTTTCTTGGGATAAAAGGACATGTGGCTACAATACCACTAGAGGATCGTAGAATGGTCAGTTCTGAATGGTCCACAACCAGAAGTCTTTGGAGCAATAAGAAAGAACAACCAGCGACTCTTCATGACAACGCGAGCTCTCAGACATTAGACCGAACAACTTAATATTTGTCCCATCAAAATATCGAATTTGTGAATCATCCACCGCACAGCCCTGATTTGGCACCCAATGGCTTGTTTTTGTTCCCGTCCGTGAAGAATAAACTACGTGGTTAACGATTTTCGAAACCAAAAGCGTATCGATCATCGCGGAGAATATTTTGAAAAACAACAAAACCATTTTCAATGATAAATATTTATTTTTATTTATTATTCCGAGCCGGTCGCGTTAGTATGGACCGGAGCGGTAGTTGGTTCGATTCCAGCGCTCGGATGGTTGTTTTTCTTTCTTTCTTCTGACTGTTTACTTCCTAAATGTTTGTGATTGTTTCTAGGCAAGAGTGTAAAATCCGACGACGAATTACCCCTCAGTTACGCCAGTTAAAGGCTGGGTAAGGCCGGATGCCTTCTGAGAAGTGTTCTACGTTGGTCACTCGCTAAATAGTCTAGTTGCTGATGTGCCTCTAACCCTAACACTTTACCTTTTTTTTATTATTCCGAATGCATAAATAGCAACCTTAGTATATATATATATATATATATATATATATATATATATATATATATATATATATATATATATATATATATATATATGAAAGTTTTATCGCTTAAGATTGTGTAACCTTCTTGCGATATAAAAATATTGAGAATTTACGTTACTAATTAAAAAAAAATATTTAAAAATAATTGTAGTGGCATTAAAGTTTTGGCCTGGGATATATATCAAAATTCACAAGAAAAAATCATTCATAACTAATATCAATATTACAGGCGTAAACAAAATTTCCATTTACAAGGAATTAATCTAAAAAAATGGAAGAGAGACTCTCGGTAAACCTAAAACCGTTGCACGTCATCGATTACGCTATTAAAGAACAGCAAAAATACCATTACAAAAATTAAATAATAAAATAATCAAATGAATGTATTCAATAAATTTCAAATTTAGCGGCTGTGTTCGGTTGGCAGCATATGCGACGTTGTCAGGTTTTCAAATTTGTCTTGATATTTATTGACAAGTTTGGAGGTTATCCCATTTGTATCAAAACGATAATTTTCATTTCCCTTGTGATCAAAAACAGTTTCTTAAAGAATTTAAATCGCTCCTGTAAAATGCCAACTCATTTAAGTTGTCGTTGTCAAGAGTTTGTGGCACCTATGATACTTTATTCTGAACAAGAACGAGACAATAATGGTCCATTGTTACCCTTTGAGACTGTTAGAGAGGTATGGTAAGTTAATTGCTAATACTTGGATATGTTTAGTTTAAGTCATAGTTTTTTACAAAAAAAGTAAAAAACAATGAAGTTTTAAAATCACCTAGAAAACGTAATTTTACTAAAAGGGTTACCAATACTGCACCATTTATATCATATATGAACGCATTAAGTATTTGTAACCTAAGAATTGCAGAAAATACTTCTTAAACCTATCATAAGCAGCAACTTTGAATTCTTTACATGAGGAATTAAAAGATAAACAACTGTTTGACGGATGCCGTATGTTATTGTGCAACATATTGAAAGAAATAGGACAAATTTTAAATGGACAAAAATGATCCAAGACGAGATCTTATGGAACTTCTCAACGTTGCCATAAAACGTATAGATTTTTTGAGAGGTTATATGAAGGAAATAAAAAACGCCTTGTACAAATTTGTTTTCTTAGATGAAACCTGAATTTTTCAAAATGGTACTGTAAGTTATTCATGGTAAGATAATAAGAGGAGTGTAAAAACGACCAAAGTTGACGGTAAAAGATAAGTTCCATAAATATGTAAAAAATAGTGGCAAGAAATTTCCTCCCTTAGTTATAAATACTGCAGATGATAGTGATTTCAGCCAGTACTTTTCAGATATTTCATTATTTTTTTTGTTTAGTACTTGTGTATTATATATCAATAAAGGTCACTGATAATTATATAATCTTTGTATTTTAATAACCATTCAAATATTAAAAAATGTTGTCGATGGTTTTTGAACGAAGCATTTTACAGGTGCTGAATATATCTAGAGGTACTAAGTCAACGACACTTGTAAGACTTTCAACATTTATTATAATTTTGTAACTTACTTTGCAATTTGCATTTAATTTGGAGATATCATTTTTAATTGTTATTAAAGTAAAATTGTAAAAATGATTAGTCAAAGTAAGGTTAAGATGTTTAATCGCAATCTGGCAACAGCGCAGCCGAAATTTTAATCACTTGCTTAATGACGTGCAACGGTTTTTATTTTGTACAAGCTATATATGGTATTTTAATAACCTGTATATTCATTCTTGGCATACGTCTTATTTTCAATACCGGACTTATTTTCATATTTTTTAATAATTTTCTAAAAAAGTGTAAAATTTGATTAAATTTTTTTAACTTGTTGAAATGCCGTCTTTTTATTGAATTTAAAATTTTAGTTGACAAACGTAGAAAAACACCAAACACCTTTTATATTAAACAATTATTAACCCATTTGTGTGACTTGCAACTTTTTGCCGCGTTGTAAAACATAATTGATAATCATTGAGTGAAGAAACATAATAAAGAATGTGTTTTGCTTTATTTCAAGTTCTATTGTGTAATGAACGAGGCTCTTCCCATTTAGAATAACGACAGGAATTACCGTTACAAAAAGAGAGTGGAAGTAGAGATGTAATAAAATAAAAAGGACTGTTTCTAGATCATAACATGACTTATTCCTATAGAAATTTAACAGAACAATATATGCCGGAGCTATGTGAGGGTTTAGCGACTAGATGGGTGGGATATTGGGACAAGAGAATCATGGATGGACAAATAGAGGGTAACAAAAAGAGATGTAGACCAAAGGCACGGTGACAGGACAATGTAAGCAGAAATGCTGACGAACTAGTGTACATCGGAAACTGGCATGAGGCTGCTGGAGATCGATCTAGTTGGAGGCGAAGGTTGAAAGAGGTCAACCGACGGACTGTAGCACTACAGGAAGAAGAAGAATATATACCGGACATGCGAACTATAGAACTATAGAAAACTATACTATAGAAAATTCTATTGCCAATAAATCCATAAGAAAGAAAAAATCATTTAAAGTTCGACGCACTCTCTTTCCTTCTTCCTCTAATCCAATTAGAATAGGATAAAAATACGGTGAGCCAGTGGATCACATTCTGTGAATTCGCTGTCAAGATAACATTTAGGTTTGTGGTTCTGATCGAATACAACTTTCTTCGTCGAATCTGTCATTTTCATGTTCTGATCGTTTTTGAGTCTTCGAACGTTTTGAATTTTTTTTTACTGTATTCTTTACGGTTTTAGCTATTTTCTGGTTTAGTATCTGTTTTTGTGAGTTCTGTAGTAAAAAATCTACGATTATAATTGCAAAAAATGCCAAAACCGTTAAGCAGTCGATGTAAGCAACTTGTCTCGTCACTTACAGGAACGAGATAATGGAGCCTCTTTTGCCATTTAACGCTGTGACAGAGGTATGTATTAATAATTTAGCAGGTTTTTCTTTCGAAAAAATTGAAGAATAACTAAATCTTAAGCTGGGTCCACATCAATACAAATTTGCGTTGTGCGGACTGTATGTATTGTATGTGGTGTGCCTGCGCGGCAATGTAGATGCTCTGACACATAAAGTCACACACAAATATTGTTATAGTACAGCACGCACACGAACCATCTGTTGTCCACCAAATTATTCAAACAAATTGTTCCAGTAAATTCAACACACACGCAAAATTTTATAGGTGTGGACCCAGCTTTAAAATAACCTAAGAAAAAACGTCTTCATCCAAAACGAGTAACTAATCCAAATCATCTCGATATGGGCTCAATTCGCAATGAAATCTATGAAATATATGAAAAAAGTGAATAGATTTACATGGTATTTTTAGGAAATTTTATAGAACTATTTCAGCAGGTTTTTTTGAAAGTATTCATGAAAAACTAAAGAACATGCATCTCTTTGATGGATGTAAAACTTCGTTTCATACCCTTCTAAAAGAAACTGGTTTCAAATGGTGTAAGAATAATCCACTTAGGGACCTGATGGAACTTCCACATATTGCCTATAAACGAATCCAATTTTTGAAGATGTATCAAAATATCAAAGACGAATCTCCGTTTAATTTTGTTTATTTGGATGAAACATGGATATTTCAACCTGGGACCTTGAGTCACTTATGCCAAGATGATAACAAGTGAGGTGTAAAGACTACAAAAGTTTATGGAAAAAGATAAGTGCCTATACGTAATACTTAGGAGCCATTAATAATGAATAGTTGTTTTAAGACGTATCAATAATAACATGTTATTACAGATATATTGTTCTTCATGCTGGGAATAAGTTGGTTTTATTCTAGAGGCCGAATTAGTGTTCTATTCTAAAACAAAAGGCAATAATTATGGAGAAATGAATCAATGAATGAATGCAATGAAAATACCTTTCTGTTTTGGTTCGAAAACTGACTGCTGAAAATCTTGAAGGAGCCATCAGTTATTGTCATGGATGATGCACCATATTACAGTACACTGATGGACAAGCCTCCAACTATTCCATGGACAAAACCAAAAATTGCAGAATGGCTGACGAAGCATAATCTTCCTTTTGAAAACACCATGTTGAAATGCGAACTGCTGCAAATCGTTATTCGGTAAGCAGTAATTAAAGGGACAGGTTTGAGTTTCATAATGTTCTTTTTAGGAACACAAGTCTAAAAAAGAATATGTGGCAGGTCATATGGCTGAAGAGAATGGTTACAAAGTATTACGTCTTCCCCCTTATCATTGCATATTCAATCCTATAAAATTAATACGGGCTAAAAATTATTACAATCGTCATATAGATCGAGATGGAAGAACGATTGATAACAGCTTGGATATGTGGATAGAAGCTTTATCAACAGTTACACTACAGATCTGGATGAACAGCATCAGACATACATAAGATATTGAAAGATATTGAAGAATCCAAATTGAGGAAAATCGGTTTAGGCAAATGGACATTAGACGACTTTTTATCTAAATAGGTAAAACTCCCCCCACTTCTTTATTGGCGAAGTTACGACAAAATGTCATAAAACAAAGTTGTAGGAGACAGTTTGCTAATTATAAATGAGAATTTTTCTTACTCAGTTAACACTTGAAAATACACAAAAAAATGATTTTTAAAAATGTTTAGCTCGTCACGCCCTCTTGCGGTCGTTTTAGAAGCTTAAAAATATTTTTGGGGAATTGCTCACGGTCAGTTTTAGTATAATATTTTTTCCCCAAAGCTGTGGGACAAATAGTTTTCAAGATACGGCCGCGATCCATCCTTAATGGGACATCTGGTGTATATATATATATATATATATATATATATATATATATATATATATATATATATATATATATATATATATATATATATATATACACAGACACGCGCCGATTCAATATGCAGCTAGTGCAAAAAGCCCTGGAAGAACCTGGAAACCCTGCAAAGAACCCAGGGACAGCAATACCCACGGAAGAACAATATATAATACCAGATATCCTAGTGGAGGAAGTAACAAATGCTATAGAATTGATGAAGAACGGCAAGGCTCCAGGAAAGGATAGTGTAACTGTCGAAATGCTAAAAGCTGGTGGTCGGACGTTACATAAAACACTGGCAAAATTATACTCAAAATGCCTCAAAGAACAAAAAGTACCTGACTTATGGAAAAATGCAGAAGTGATCTTTTTACATAAAAAAGGAGCACAGGAAGATTTAAAGAACTACCGTCCAATAAGCCTCCTATCAGTGATGTACAAAGTTTTCACTAAGATAATTTCTAAAAGAATATTAAAAAAACTGAATGACGCACAACCAAGAGAACAAGCAGGATTCAGAAGTGGATTCAGTACAATGGATCACATCCAGGTTGTACAGCAGGTCATAGAAAGGCACAACGAATACACCATGCCACTGTGCTTGGCTTTTATCGACTACGAAAAAGCATTTGATTCCATCTCAAAGCATGCGATAATGGATGCACTGCTTAGCCAAGGTGTAGAGAGAGCCTATGTAAACCTATTAGAATCGATATATGATGGAGCTACAGCCACAATTCACCTTGATGATCTTGAAGTGGGAATTAATATAGAACGAGGTGTACGGCAGGGTGACGCAATATCGCCTATTCTTTTCTCGGCTGGCCTTGAAGAGGTATTCCGTAGACTGGATTGGGAGCAGGATGGGGTAAAGATCAATGGTGCAAACTTAAACCATCTTAGATTTGCAGATGATATTATTCTCATTTCACAAGACCCAGAGGAGCTGCAAAGACGCATACAAGAACTGCAAAGGGCTGGCGAACCATTTGGCTTGAAAATAAACCTGAAAAAGAGTCAGGTTATGTTCAATATCTTCGCCCAGGACAGAAGAATTTCAGTTTTAGGAAGGGATTTAGAGATTGTGGACAGCTTTGTATATCTTGGGCAGAGGATTTCCATGGAGGGGAATACCGCCCGGGAGGTGGAACGGCGTGTTAAGTGTGGCTGGCAGGCATTTGGTAGGCTCAACATAGTGTTTAAGAGCAGACTCCCACTTTGCCTGAAAAGAAAAGTATTCGATCAGTGCGTTCTACCCGTTATGACATACGGAAGTGAAACCTGGACACTCACATTGCAATCAATTCAAAAACTTCGGGTGGCACAGAGGGGAATGGAAAGATGTATGCTTGGCATTACAAGACGAGACAGAAAGTCCTGCGCATGGATCAGGGAACAAACAAAAGTCTGTGACATCATTGGAAGAGTAAAACAGTTGAAATGGAGATGGGCAGGCCATATAGCGAGGCGATGGGACGACAGATGGACCAAGGCAATCCTGGAGTGGATACCGCTTGATCGCAAACGTCCGCGAAGAAGACCGAAAGCACGATGGACTGATGACATCGTTAAGTATATTGGACCCGAGTGGCAGAGGAAAGCCCAGGACCGTGAAGGTTGGAAACATGCTGAAGAGGCCTTCATCCTGCAGTGGATCGATACGGGCTGATGATGATGATATATATATATATATATATATATATATATATATATATATATATATATATATATATATATATATATACATATATATATATATATACATATATATATATATATATATATATATATATATATATATATATATATATATATATATATATATATATATATATATATTGTTCATTATTTAATGTCCCTTAAACAAAATTAACTTTGTATATATACTACGATGTTTTCATCTACTACAGCGTTTTTTCAAATATTATTATATTATTAATTCTTATAGTGTAAATAGTCAATAAAAAACTAAAGTGTTAGATATAAACTCGAGAATAAACTCATTTTTCACAATAGCCAAAAAAAGGTAACTTCAAGAGTAAATGCTATGAAGGATGTTTATCAAAATGATAAAATAAAAAATTACATATTTTAGTCCACTTCAATTGTTGAAATAGCTTGTGGTAGTGTCTCACTTTTACCTTAGATGTTCGATCAAAACAATCCTCAGCAAAGTGATGGGAACATTATAACCTAGTGCGGTTTACAACATTAATACACGGTATTCTTCTATTTCGAATCTTTGGGAAATCTTGAAAAAAGATAAACTGGTTGAATAACATGAAATCCAAATCAAAATGGAAGTAACATTTGCATTTATTAGTATACTAATTTCTGAAAATGATTATAAAAAAATGGTTACACTCTGTATTATTAGTTATATTATATAGATAATATGAGTAAAGTAACATGTTTTATATGTATCAAAAACTAAAAAAAATTATCTGAATTTTTAAGGCCCAGTATCTCAGAAAACTAAACAATTTAAAACATACGTTAAAAAATCACCATCTTGAATAACATTATAATTATATTATTTTACCCAAATCAATTTGACTACACGTATGCATACCAGGCGATATGTTGGCTTCATAACCTTAAAATTTCATTCAAACAAAATAAGTTTTTATTTCTAAATGATTGACAAATTAACAATTAAAAGCACTTACCTATCTAATGATACTACTGAATTTTGATTTTTTCGTGTCAGGGAACAACCACAAGACGCTCAACTAACCATATTTTGTGTGTTTACCTTACTTCCGATATTATTGCTTTTAGTGTCAATATAATAAGTATTAATATGTATTTACACCAGAACACTCAAAAAGAGTATTGCAGTACACTTATTCGGCACTTATTGATTAAAACACACTAACATTGCACAAATCTACTATTAAACTTCTAAGTTGTTGACACCAACTACCAAAATTCCAAAACAATGAGTCATCTCTGGTGTTTCAATATGGACGTTTCTGTCTCCATTTATATGTGCATAAAGATGGGCAAGGCTCCTTCCTATTAGTTTTATATTCAAGTTTTATATTCAAGATGCTGATAAACCAGCTATTGATGTCTTGGAACCCAACATAATTCGAACAATTAATCTAGATTAGATTAAATCATCTAGATGAAATCATCTTCTGATGATGCTAACATGGTTAGCGAAAAGTACGTCGAGACGATTTGGTTTTTAGTGGTAAATATCTTTGAATTTAGTATCATAGGAGATAACAGATAAACGTTTACAAAGTTATACAAAAGTTAGGATCTCCAAAACATTCGTCCGGCCAATATTCTACATATGGCTTTTAACAGAATATGAACTATTAGGTCTAACTTCGAACTAAAGCAATCACACAAAGATCTGGACATTGTAGACAATGTGAGGGTTCAGTGATTCAGAAATGCGGAACATGTAGTAATAATGCCAGAAAACATAATACCAACGAAAATCATGGAGGGGCGAATAGGGGGTAATAGAAAAACAGGTAGACCAAAGACACGACGGCAAGACAATGTAAGAAGATATGTTGATGAACTACTGCACTTCAAAAACTGGTTCCAGTTGGAGGCGAATGTTCAAGGACTGACAGGTTGTAGCACCACATGACGCAGAAGATGATGTTAAAAATTCAAAGAATTATGGCCAATTAAATGAATTTTAAAGGGATCATACCATTTTTGAGGTAATGTTGGACAACTTTATTTCCTCAATTCAATAACTTCAGTTATTTTTTCTATATAATATTTAACAGAATGTTTATAATTTTAACTGGTTATTGGAAATGATAAACTTATCTTCCAAAATACAAAATATTTTCTAACTTTATCTTTTTGCAAAAATTCGCCAAATCATTGATAAGACGAATAGACCTACTACAGAATTGATAACGCAGAAAAAATAAACGGTATTTTATATAAATAACATAGGTACTAATCCAAAATTGGTATCATTGTTCAAGGGTGTGCCAACCAAAATCTCAGTCAGATCGGACTAGATGGAAATGTTTTAAATGAATGTAATAATTTTAAACTTTACCTGCTTCAGATATTGTATTGTAAATAGTCCAATTTGTCCTTTTATTGATGAAGTTTGATTTACATACAATCACTACTCAATAAATAAAGTTGAATCGTTACATGGTTAAAAAGCTTTTCGTGGGCCAAGGTAACAAAAAACTTAAGACGACAGATCTTTAATTCGGGATCAAACGTTTTCATTACTTAAGGTTCTGAAAAACTATTCGGAAAATAACAAATAAAAGGTAGGGTCCAAAGGCCATCAATATATCGGGTTGTCCGAAAAGTACGGATTTTTTAAGAGAAAGAAACGCAAATAGTTTATGTAACTATTTATTTAGTTTATTATATAATTACCATTATTATTTGCAACTTTTTGCCAACGTAGTGGTAAGTCCATATTAACTTTTTACCAAAAATTACCATCTTTGCTTTCTTTGCAAAATACTAGCCGTTCAAAAATCATGCGTTTCCTCTACGCCACCCTGTATAAACATAGGGCTGGCAAGTTATAAAATTATCTAGTATAGAACTATACAATGATTTTTTTTTGTTTTGCCTGACGAAAAACAAGATACCAAAACGACAATCACTGTCTTATCTGGACATACTGATATATGATATTAAAATACATGATATGCGCCAAAGTCAAAAAAATAAAGATATATTAGATATACGATAATCTATTACAATTGAAATATTTTTTAACAACAGAACATTATGTAATTAATATATATATATATATATATATATATATATATATATATATATATATATATATATATATATATATATATATATACCGTCGACCCTCTTGTTTAGGTAGTCTGAGCGTTTTTCGATCTCAATATGTTTAAGAATTATGCGGGGTTTGTAGGAATATATGGAATATATAGGTGCGATTACTTTCGCCTTGTCGAACAAGTTTTCGAAACCAACTAGATTCTCTTGATAATGGCAGTCGAAGTGGAAGCCGAAACGTCTATCCGAGAACCTAGTAATTCTAATATTACCGACCGCAGTAGCCTTTCCATATTATTTGAGTAGGGCAATGAAGTTTTGCGCTTGCCGTCTGAAGCTATGCTCCTAGGAGGGTCACCCCTGGCGGACAGTCAAAGCAGAGGCCTCAGACTAACATAATCCAAAATCTGCCAACACGCAGTAGACCAGCATGGCAGATTACAGTCCATACCATCAACATGGTATTTCAATACGACAGTATAAACCCTAACACGGCACCCATTCCTCGGAGGACAAGGGGCAACTACCTGCGGCAGTGGGAAGACCTGCCCCAAAGCTTAGGGTGCTAAGAATCAACGCGTTAGTTCAGGCTGCCATTGGACTGTTGACATTGCTACGCTTAATATACGGATTATAAAAACGGAGGCCCGATTGCAAGACCTGTTAATTGAACCTGACAACATGCAATGGGATATTATTGGGCTCTGTGAAACACGATGAAATGGCGAAGAGTTAATCAAACTGGAACTAACTGGACACGTACCATACACCCGACATACGGAAATTGGACGATGTAGCGGAATCGGATTCCTCATATCATTCCTGGGTAATTCAGAAGCTTGTTTTGACAGGTTGAGATCTCTGGTGAGGTCATTTAACTCATCCTGATTGAAACGTTGAGGAATTGACGACGTCCCCTCATAGTCATTGTCACATTCATGAGTATTAGAAGGGTGATCAGAGGGACAACACTAGTCCTCATCGAGTTCGCGTAGCTGGCCAAACGTTGGGATCGACACTCATCTGAGTGAGGGTCCGGACGTCTTGCAGATACTAAATCAAGATAAGTCCACTTGCTACGGTTGTTTCGATTGACTCCTGTAATATTTACTAGGCAGAAATCATGGAAGTGGTTTTTTGGGTTCTCTCCAAACCATTGGTACACCGAATTTTAGATTTTTTCATTTTCCGGTAGTCCACTGTCGTAAATGTTCAATACAAGTTTTACAGATGAGGTGCCCAGGTTTTATCCTGATCACCAAGCTTAACTCCAATGTATCCAAGATAAGCTCTCTTTAAAAAGTTAGTAATAGTTTTTCTGTTTTCTTTTAACGTGTACACTCCACATATATAGCAAAACACATCGGGATGATTTACACAGCTTCTATATAACAATCAACAAATACAACAATCTACAATAAAGTACGGTTTAGGTTAATTTTATAACTGTTTCCTCAACGCAAATATCACGTGAGGCCAACATCAATTTATACTAGAACTTCAGAACCCACAAATTAACAGTAACACTAGTTCAAGCGTTGAAGGTCACGTTAGTTAGTGGATTTTAGATCCATCTAGTGGATTTTCCTGAAACTAACTAACACTAACAGACTTTACTCGAACTAACTAATAGACTGACAATAGGGCAAATATACAGGAACCATTCCTTGAATAATAATTTTAGAACACCCATACTTGAATGTATTGAATTGAAAAAAAAACATTGATAATTGATAGACAAGTAGATGTATCTAAAAAAAGTAGAACAAATAGAAGAAAACTAATTTCATATTTGGATTTAGCGCCCCAAATATAGCTAAAATCAGTTCTAAAATCCTAAACAAAAGCAAAATAAAAATATTTTTCGTGCAGGACTGTGTTATCATCGGCTCAAATCCTGTTAATTATGTGTATTCACGAACCCCATTAACCCAGAAGTGCGCTTCGTTGGAAAAGAATACTTTTTTCCACATTGGGAAGTCCTTCCAACTTCCAATTTCTACGTGCTATTGAATCTAAGTTTTAAATCTATTAGTTTTATTGTAAATTCGTAGAAAAGTTTCGTGTATTCTGGAGAAAATTATCTCCATCGAAAGTTTAATAAAACACATATATGCAAATAATATCTAACAAAAACTATACATTAATCAATGCACACCTCCCAGTTATCGAAGAAAATAAATCTAATCCTGAAAAAATAAAGTAATGTCCTGGGAAATTCTGGAAAAGACTATTTCTAAAATTCCCTTTAACCATGTAAAAATCCTATTGGGTGATTTCAACGCCCAACTAGGGAAAGAAAGAAAGTACAGGAAAACAGTCGGCAGTTTTCCCGCTCATAAATGAACTAACCATAATGGTAGAAGATTGGTTGAACTATGTTCGCAGTTTAATCTAATAATAATGTCAACCCATTTTAAGAAGAAAATAACAAAACAAAAGACCTGGAGGTGTCCAAACACGTACATGGATGAATTTTAAATTGACCATGTTGCCATTTCCTACCCGTTATTATAAAGAGGTTTAAATGTTCAAGTCAGGAAAGGAGCTAATATAGACACGGATCACTACTTGACTAGAATCAAACTTAGCTTAAAACCTCGAAAATTTATCCAAAAGAGACTGTTAATACCAAAGTTCGGCCCTACAAAAATAAAACCAACCCTAAAAGAAGAGATTGATAAACAAACAGCACAAAACTGACAAGAATTAAACAAAAAATTATCAAAACAGCCATAAAGTTGGTCCCTTTACGAGACGTAGAAAACATCCGTGGTGGGATGAAGTTTGCGAGCAAGCAGTATTAAGTCGAAGTAAAGCATTCAAAGATTGGAACAGTCCAAAAACAGAAATAAATTATAACATCTTTTTGGAAGTAAGAAAAGAAACATCGAAGCTAATTAGAAAAACTAAAAGAAAATATGAAAACAATCAACTTAATGAAATAGAAAAAGATTTCCAAAAAAATAACACCCGAAACTTTTACAAAACATTTAAAACTAAATTAACAGGTTATCAACCCCAAAGTCTTTGCTTCCAAAAGGAAAACGGACAATTAGCTCTAAATAACCAAGACAATTGCAAAGAACTTGAGAAATATTTTGAACAACTACTAAACTGTCCTGAGCCCTTTACAAATTACCAACACTAAACCCTAAACAAACAAACCCAGATTCATTACCACCGAATAAAGATGAAATAATTAGGCAAATCAAGCGACTTAAATAACAAAACTTCTGGTGAACATGGAATCACGGCTGAACTTTTGAAATCCAAGTACAATCAAGGAAATAACAAAAATTCTAGAAGAAGTTTGGCGAACTGCACGGATTCCGGAAGATTGGAAATATGCTCTAATCCATCCACTACACAAGAAAGGAGATAGAACGGATGTAAATAACTACAGATGGATATCTCTTCTCTCACTTTGTTACAAGATTCGATTTCAATGTCTAACAGAGCACAGGGGCAGTTAGGACCTAAAATTGGTGAATATCAAGCAGGTTTTCGACCGGGCAGATCCTGCCTTGAACAGATCCTGAATCGAAAATTAATACTAAGATGTCAAAAAATGTACAATAAAACTCTCGTCTGTACATTTGTAGATCTCAAAAAAGCATATGATTCTATTGACCGCGAATCTTTATTCCAAATCTTGAAAGAACAAGGACTAGATCTAAAAACTCTGGCAATTATTAAAGCAACATTAACTAACACAAGGTCAAAAGTTAAATTCATGGGTGACATCTCAGAGCCCTTCGAAATTAAAACTGGAGTAAGACAAGGGGATGGACTCCCGCCACTCTTATTTAACTGTGTTCTAGAAAAAGTAATACAGGAGTGGCGTGAAAAAAAGTCGGCCCAGAATATTGACCAGCCCATTAAAGTGGGGAGACCCAACATCAAAATTGATTGTCTGGCGTTTGCTGATGATCTAGCAATTTTGGCTAAAGATATATTAACGAAACAAAAACAGATTGAAATCCTAAAAGAAACAGCAGAAAAGGTATAACTCCAAATTTCCTTTAAAAAGACACAATACATGACCAGCAATAGACTAAGAACGCCATTTCTAAAAACAAAATATGGTAACATCAGACGAGTCTCTCAATTCAAATATTTGGGTGAAATAATCATGGAAAATGGGTTGGAAAAAGCGGCTAATAAGGGTAGATGTCAAAAAATGGAAACGGCATTGAGATTTTCATAAAATATTTACAACAGAAAATGTATATCTAAAAACACAAAACTGAGACATTACAGCACAGTTATTAAGCCAGAATGTCTATATGGGGCAGAAAAGCTCATTTTGAATAGAAAGAGAGACATCGAGGACATTGAAAAGAAGGAAAGAAAAATCATAAGAAAAATCTTAGGCCCCAAACAAATAAATAGCACAACATACCGACTTCGAGAAAACCAAGAAATCAAACAATACACAGATATACATAGCTATATGAGAAAAAGAAGACTTAAGTTTTACGGATACATAAAACGGATGAATCCGAGTAGGCTAACTAGACAAATAGTCGAATTTTATGAAAATAGGAGTAGAGCTAAAGGAGAAATAATTAAATGGATTGCTGCAATTAAAGAGGACGTAAGATCAGCAAATATTACACAAACTGAAATTCAGGATAGAGGCTGTTTCAGACACAAGGTTAACGTTTGGAAGGTTGGCCAGGGAGAAAAATGTAGAAAGACTGGAACAACGTGGTCTGACGAAAGGAAAAAAGCTCATAGCGAAAGAATGAAATTAGTATGGGCGCAAACGAAAGCTAACAAGAACAAACGCCTCTAACTGTACTTCGCCTGGTCCACCAGGGCCCATACGTGAATAATAATAATAATAACAAATAATATCTAAGTAATAATATCTAACTTGTTACATTATAGGAACACATGCATTTAACATGGCCTTTTAATAAATAATTCATCAATGTTTGTAAATTTTAACGATATTTTACAGTATCATTTTCTATTCGTAACCGTAACTTGATGGTTAGAATGTTAAAATTCCTTAATAGAGGACAAAATATTCTAAGCAATACTTGTTGAAGTTGGCGGTCAAAGCACCAATGTCATGGTCACGATTTCTTTTCAACTGGAATATGCGAATAAATTTACAATGTTGAAACATTTACATTAACTAAATTGAAATACAAATAAATTTAAACTTATTTATTATGATTTAGCCTAAAGGCATTCGCACTCCTTCTAAGGGGAACATTGATTTATCCCAGATATCTTAGATATCAGAAGGATTAAACTATGTGCCTTGGTCTTCGGTAACAGACACACCAAATCGAACACCAAATCACTTTTTTAAACGACTCGACGCACATTTCGCTAACCATGTTAGCATCATCAGGAGATGATTTAATCATGTCCTGATAGATCAAAGATCTATCTGACCTACCTGATAGATCAAAGATCTATCTTAGAACTTGAAGCACTAAACTCGAAGAGATTTACCACTAAACACCAAATCACCTTTTTAAACTTCTCGACGCACTTTTCGCTAACCATGTTAGCATCATCAGGAGATAATTTAATCATCCTCTGATAGATCAAAGATCTATCTGATCTATCTGATAGATCAAAGATCTATCTTAGATCTAGCCTTAGAAAAATAAGATCTTTGATCTATCGGAAGATGATTAAATCATCTCCTGATGATGCTAACATGGTTAGCGAAACGTGCGTCGAGAAGTTTTAAAAAAGTAATTTGGTGTTTAGTGGTAAATTTCTTCGAGTTTAGTGTTTCATACCGAAGGTTCCAATAGAAGAATAGACCTCCCCATGTCAACCAGGCGTTCGACGCACTCTAGTCGACTTCATGGTGGTCAAGATCATGGGGATGTGTAGTGTGCAGAGACATATTTTTCCAATTTTGAATAATCGTTGCAGTTGCTTGAATGCCCTCATTTTGTCGATCCTGTTTTTAAGATTCAGAGGCGTATAATTATCATTACTAAAACACACGAGGGTATATAGCGGACATTCGATCATTCTTTGACGGAAATATGCTCTCAAGCTGGATATTTGTTTTTCGTAAAGATTACATATATTTATATTCCTCTTCCTTCTTCAGTTCGTGGTAATATAAGCCGTTTTTTACTACCGTGTAGGTCCGGTAGCCTTTCGATATCTGCGTTTGATCCCGATATAATTCCAAATGAATATGTTAATTATTGATTGATTTGTCCGTTCCTTTGTGATAGTTCATTTTTTTAAATCGAATAAAACAATTTTTTACTTTATTATCTATACTATCTAAATCGTTTTACGAAACTATAGTCACACAAATTTCCAAAAAGATAAGTGATAGATAAAGTATAAAATTGTTATATTCGATTTGAATATGTTAAAGCTGGTATAGCAAGTGTTTATAGCTTTTACTTTCAAGTTTAGAAGTAAATTATTTAGTTAGAATTTCTTTATTGGGTCTATAGTCAATTCTCTTTGACTGTTGTATTCCAAAATATTTTTACACGTCGTCCTCCTGCATTGGCTTTATATATTTTTGTTCTGCAGCGACAAACCCTGCCATCTCTAATTTAGATCCTCTCTTTATGTTAATAGTTCTACATTTATCCATTGCAAAGTGCATGTTAATATCATTTAAAGATTCCCGAATGAGCTGTTCCAATTTCGTTGGTGATGATGCATACAGTTTAAATCATCCATATATAGCAGGTGCGCTACATTTTGATCGATTAGAAAGATGGTTCAGTGCCAGGTAAAACCTTAAAGGAATCAGCGAATCCCCCTGAAGTATGCTGATTATGCCTGCCCCTGATTTCCCCAATGTTGGTGGTATTTCCATTTTGTGAAAAGTAGTGCGCCACTCTCTTTTCAGTTCCTCAAGTGTGTTTATTGTTATTAATATTATTATGGCTTTGTTATGCGATTTCAGCTAGCTTGCTGGGAATCTGCATCAAAGCTTTTTTTGATGTTTGAAGCTAGCTGGTTCCTCCTTCGATCGCATCCCGAATAATGATGATATGCGAATTTTCAAAGCGCTGCTACATTATTGCTTATTTCAGTTCTGTTCCCTTCTTGGATTGATTCTTTTTCTTATCACCTTTAGTTTTGTCTATATTTATTTCTAAACCGGTCCTTTTGGCCTTCACCTTTATTTCATCAGATGTCTCGTTTAATACTTTTTTCGATCGTGTTAACACGTTTAAATCATCTGCATATCCTACGATCTGTTTTTCTTTATTTATTATTCTTCCACTTGCGTCTGACTATTTCGGGGATGACATTGTTCAATACTATATTAAACAGAACTTGTACCAATCCATCCCCATGTCGCAAACTTTCACTAATCTCAGATATTATCCTGGACATCGTCCGGGTTAATTCAACAAGCTTTGATGGTAGTCAAATTTCTTTACTGCTGTTCTTAATGGTCAAACATAAGTTATTAATATTTTTGATCATCCGATGACTAACTAGTTTATTTATGTATGCTTGCCGATTCGCTTTGGTCACTAAACAAATTATTATATGAAGCTTTCTTTCGGACATGCATCTCCGAAATATTAATTTTATCTAAACGTGATATCCTGCTGTACAGGAATTACTCAGGAAGGAAGTTTATGTAAGACTCGTTGGTTTACGTTTAAAAATTGTCTGATTGCTCCTTTCTTGTTATGTTTATAATCAATCAAGGAAATGTTATCACTAAACATATTATTATATAAGTATGTTATTTTAAATTATGTTATAGAGTTGAAAATGAAAGTGATTTTTGTAGATATCGCATATTTATTAATAAAAAACCGCGTAATTTAATAATATCACGTACAGTTAGTTCCATCTTAGAAAGCAAATTGGATATAACTGCGCATGATTTATATTAATGAATGTAAAATTAAATTTATTAAATATAAGTCATTCTGAACGAAATGTTTTTCATTTTCATATTATTCTGTATTGGCAAATATGTTCATGGGGGTTGTTTTAGAGAGTAATAAAATAGTGGGTGGTAATAAAAAAAAATCTATTTCAGTTGCCGAAAATAAAGATCTCCGGGATATAATACAAAAAGGTAGAAAATACATCTCGAGAAATAGGACTTAACATCAGTTTGACCAAATATCATAACCATATATCCTGGAGATATGCAATTAGCTGTACTTGAAAAGGTCGTTCGCTAAGTCATAAAAAACGAAGATTATTATTCTCATTTCACAAGACCAAGAGTAGCAGCAAAGCCATATACAAGAACTGCAAAGGGCTGGCGAACCATTTGGCTTGAAAATAATCCGGAAAAAGAGTCAGGCTATGTTCAATAACTTCGCTCAGGACAGAAGAATTTCAGTTTTAGGAAGGGATTTGGAGATTGTGGACAGCTTTATATATTTTGGGAAGAGGATTTCAATGGAGGGGAATACCACCCTGGAGGTGGAACAGCGTGTTAATTGTGGCTGGCAGGCATTTGGTAGGTTCAACATAGTGTTTAAGAGCAGATTCCCACTTTGCCTGAGAAGAAAAGTTTTCGATCAGTGCATTCTACCCGTTATGACATACGGAAGTGAAACCTGGACACTCACATCGCAATCAATTCAAAAACTTCGGGTGGCACAGAGGGGAATGGAAAGATGTATGCTTGGCATTACAAGACGAGACAGAAAGTCCTGCACATGAATCAGGGAACAAACAAAAGTCTGTGACATCATAGGAAAAGTAAAGCAATTGGAATGGAGATGGGCAGGCCATATAGCGGGGCGATGGGACCACAGATGGACCAAGGCAATCCTGGAGTGGATACCGCTTGATCGCAAAGGTCCGCGAAGAAGACCGAAAGCACGATGGATTGGACGCGAGTGGCAGAGGAAAGCCTAGGACCGTGAAAGTTTGAAGCATGCTGAAGAGGCCTTCATCCTGCAGTGGATCGATACAGGGTGATGATGGTGATGATGATTATGATAATGATGATGATGATGATAATATATATATATATATATATATATATATATATATATATATATATATATATATATATATATATATATATATATATATATATATATATATTGATAAAATGATAACGCTGAATAAGGAAAAATAAAGACTTTGAACTTGAGTGACGAATACGTTTAGCTTAGACGATTTTTGGTAAGTTTCATACGAGATATATATTTTAAATAATGTCCGTTTTTTAGTAACAAGACAAATACTATAAATATAATTAAAATATTATTTTTTTTTATAATTTCCATTTTCGTTGAAGCATTTGTCATACCGCTCGACAACCTTTTGAATTCCGATGTCAAAGACATTTTCTAGCCTGTGAAGAAACCCAATCCATGATCCAGTTTTAACATCTTCGTTGTCGTTGAACCGTTGATCATCAAGGAACTTCTTTAAGTACTCAAACCAGTGAAAATCACTGGGTGCGAAGTCTAGACTCTAAGGTGGATGATCCAGTTCTTCAAATTCAAAAGACCTGATTAGACCCTGTGTTTGTGCAGAAATAGGTGGCCTTGCATTGTCATAGAGCAACATCACACCGGAAGACAATAGGCCACGACACTTGGTTTGTATGGCACGTTGCAGTTTTCTTAAGGTGACGCAATACACATCAGAACTCTGATGCGTATTTTCAATCACTTTCACTCTGGTTGGTGACGATATGTGTCGCTATCCCATTGACTGTTACTTGGACTCAGGAGGCATGTGAAACACCCAAGTCTAATCTCCTGAAACGATGTGGTCTAATAATTCATCTCCTTGTCGACTGTATCGAGTTAAAAACTATAAAGCACAGTCCAATCTCTTTGCTTTGTGATCGTCAGAAAGCAGTCTTGGAATCCATCGAGTACACCATTTTCGATAATTTAGTTTCTCCGAAACAATGGTGTACAAAACTGACCTTGAAACCTGTGGAAATTCACTTGATAATGTTGAAATAATCAATCGTCGGTTGTCTCGAATTTTGTTGTGCACATCACGAACTAAATTTTCAGAAATCAGAGAACCTCAGCTAGGGCGTAAATAAGTCGCCAAAACAGGGTAAATTAAAGACCTTTTTTAAAAAAAGGCTTTAAAACGACTGACGGCGTTCGCAACATTTTGCGAAATTAAAGGGAAAGGCGACGTGTCAATCCCCACCAGTCAACTGTGGTTAAACAAGTTCAAGTAGGGAGACATGAGTTTGAAGATAGCGAAAGGTCGTCACTTAAGCGTTCAATAATTCTTGCCTCGTGCAGAACACACGACATGAATCATGCTCGGGCAAACAGCTCTTCCAGTACCAAGATGGGAAACATTTGTCAAAACGATCATGCTGTGTATTTGATGTCGAAAGAATAATTTACCTTAAGTTGGTTCATGGTAGGGCGATACATTCAAAATTCTACTCGGTTCAAGTTGAAAGAGGGTACACGGCTTTGGCCGAAAAATATTCTGCTTTAGTCAATCCTAAAAAAGTCGTTCTGCAGCAAGACCACACATTTCACATTGGACCACCTCAAAAATTAAGGAATTGGAGTCTTAACATCTCCAACACCCGGCGCACAGCCCCGACCTCGCTCCTTCGGAGTACCACTTGTGCTGATTCATAGGTCACTTTTTGCGATGAAAAAACTAAACTTTGAAGAAGTAAAAATTATGACTCATCGTGGTACCGAAGAAGAATAGAGTTACTAGCTCAACGATTGATTGAGGTCATTGAAAATAGCCTTTCGATATCAGTGTTTAACCACGATATAATTCTAAATTAATATGTTAAGGCTGGTATAGCAAGTGTTTACAGCTTTTACTATTTTCCTGCTGTCTAGGTCAGACCTTTATATGGTTTCAAGTTTAGAAGTAAATTCTTTAGTTAGAATTTCTTTAATGGGTGTATGTTCAACTCTCTTGGACTGTTGTATTCCAAAGTATTTATACACGTCGTCCTCCTGCATTGGCTCTATATATTCTTGTTCTGCAGTGACAAACCATGCCATCTGTAACTTAGACCCTTTCATTATGTTAATAGTTCTACATTTATCCAATTCAAAGTGCATGTTAATATCAGTTGTAACTTCGTCTACAACCCGAATGAGCTGTTGCAATTTCGTTGGTGATGATGCATACAGTTTAAATCATCCATAGATAGCAGTGCCAGGTAAAGAGGGTGCAGTGCCAGGTAAAACCATAAAAAATCAGTTTTAGTAAATCTTAAAAAAGTCGTCTTGCAGCAAGACCGCACATTTCACATTGGACCACTTCAAAAATTAAGGAATTGGATTCTTAACATCTCCAGCACCAGCCCAGCCCCGACCTCGCTCCTTCGGATTACCATTAGTGCTGATTCATAGGTCACTTTTTGCGATGCAAAAACTCAGTATTGAAAAAGTAAAAATTAAGATTCATCGTGGTACCGAAAAGGAATAGAGTTACTGGCTCAACGATTGACAGACGTCATTGAAAATAACGGTCTATATTTCGAGGAATAACATCTAGGTATAAAATTTTGTGTATAATGGTATAAGGTTTTTATTAACTAAATATCTCAAAAACGCAAATACATTTGTTACAACTTAACAGTTTGTACAATTAAAAATAAATGAACCTATTTCAAACAATAACTAGCAATTTTTGTTTTGTAAATAATTACTGTTCCGTTAACTATAAATTCAAGTATTTTTTTTTCTGTAATTTCTTGCAGTTTGAATTTGTATAATAGACAATTTAAAAATTCCGATTGCGCTCTACTTACTCAAGCAAACAATTTTTCATCAGTTTTTTACGGTTATTTTTCGTTCTTCTAATAAAGATCAGTTAATTTGGGGTGCTAAAAAAACGATTCTAACATTATGTAGATTGCAGAAAGATTACTCTTTTTTTGATTTATGTGCAATTACTTTAAAGATATTTTAACAAGTAAAAGATCAATTTTTCTAGCAAGCCAGCTTCGAAATTAAAAAACAATTTTATACAATTATAAATTATTAGTTGCACTTAAAAATATGATATTTTTTATTCGGAAGAAATCGAACTTTAGTCTAATGTAAATATAGCGTATTAAGGTATGAAAAGTTGTTTTGAAGATGGTTAAATTAAAAATAACCGAAATTTAAACAAAATATATATATATATATATATATATATATATATATATATATATATATATATATATATATATATATATATATATATATATATATATTGTAGCGTTCAAAAATTGTTGATCCCTACTGGTAGGGTTGTTTCGGGCGAAATTTTAAATGAAGGAATAACTTTTAAAAAGAAAAAATAACGAAAATTTATAAGGTACCTTTTTTGAAGAACATTCAATTTCCTACAAAGATATGTAATAATCTTTCTACAGTAACGTTCCGCTGAAGAGCTATAAAATTACAAAGTTTAAAAAAAAATCCTAGACTATTTAAATGGAAAATTGAAATTTGCGATGCGGCACCTCTTAATATTAATATTTAGAGCTCTAACTTTCACAGTATTTTTTTCATTTCTTTCGTCAGACCAAGTTGTTCCGGTCTTCCTACATTTTTCTCTCTGGCCAACCTCCCAAATGTTAACCTTGTGTCTGAAACATATTTTTTCCTGAATTTCGCTTTGTGTAATATTTTTTTTTCTCTGGTTCTTCTCTTTAATTGCAGCAATCCGTTTAATTATTTCTACTTTAGCTCTACTCTTATTTTCATAAAATTCTAATATTTGTCTAGTTAGTAGTTCTAATATTTGTCTAGTAGATATGCATGTTTTGTTGTAAATATTTTGTGTAAGTCTCAATGCAGTTTCCATTTTTTAATATCTTATTGGCCGCTTTTTCCAACCTGTTCTAAATTATTATTTCACCCAAATATTTGAATTGAAAAACTCGTCTGATGTTACCATATTTGTTTTTAGAAATGGTGTTTTTAGTCTATTGCAGGTAAGGAATTGTGTCTTTTCAAAGGAAATTGGGAGTCCTACCTTTTCTGCTGTTTCTTTTAGGATTTCAATCTGTTTTTGTGCCGTTAATAAATCATGAGCTAAAATTGCTAGATCATCAGCAAACGCCAGACAATCTATTTTAATGTTGGTTCTCCCCAGTTTAATGGGCTGGTCAATTTTCAGGGTCGATTTTTTTTCACGCCACTCCTGTATTACTTTTTCTAGAATATAGTTAAATAAGAGTGGCGAGAGTCCATCCCCTTGTCTCACTCCAGTTTTAATTTCGAAGGGCTCTTAGATATCACCCATGAATTTTACTTTTGACCTTGTGTTAGTTAGTGGTGCTTTAATAATTGCCAGCGTTTTCATATATATATATATATATATATATATATATATATATATATATATATATATATATATATATATATATATATATATATATATATATATGTACTAAATATT